>VDFB02270447.1:0-62814 GCA_007258455.2 Sequoia sempervirens
CCCCCAGCCGGGTCAATAATCAATATCGACTCCTCCTCTAGCATGACCACTTCCCCTTCCTCTGCTGCTGCCATGTCACCCATTACCTCCTTGCCTCTGGCAACAATAGCATTGCCTGTTCCCCTTTCCACTGTGTCCGAGGCCATTACATGGAACCTGCGGAGTCTTCCCCCCGAGCTCTCGCAAATCCTAATGGACCCTGCTCTCCAGGCAACCTTTTCCCAAGCCCTCGCAACAACTCAGCCTTCGCAACCACCAAGAGGTCCGCCGGCCATGGAGGCCACAATGTAGATTTCCAAAGAGTTGGAAGAGCTGGAACAGAAGGCTTCGAAGCCTATCAAGGAAGAGGCCGATGATTACTACGAGCAACCCGAATACGAGCACAGAACCATCGACAAGGTGGCCTACGAGGAAGAAGAGAAAGGCTCTTTCGAGGGCGGGGATGGAGAGGATGGCTCGGATGCCAAGGAAATTATTCAAGTTTTCGATGAAGACATTGAAGAGGAGTTGGCTCAGCAGCCAAAGGATGTCGGGGAGGAGGCAGAACAGTCGCCACGTGGTGAAGAGGGATAGCCACAAGAAGAGCAACCTAAAAAGGATATCGCTGAGGCTGAGACCCATATTGTGAAGAGCTCTGAGGCCGTGGCTACTGAAGAGAAGAAAGAAGAGGAGGCAAAAAAAGAAGAAGATCCCACCCGGGTGTTGTTTACCAAGGCACCCATTAAACACCTCGTGTTTTATCAAGACTCTGATGAGGAGTAGGATGCTACCAAGGAAAAGAAAGAGCTTCAAAAGGAAAAGGAGGCAGAAGTCTTGCCTCTAACTGAAAAGGGTGAAGGCAGCCATGATGCACCCAAGGACAAATCTGCCATGCCCGACTGGTTGGAAAAGCAGCTTGAAAAGACCTCCTATTCTGAGCGACTCGAGGTCGAGATTGGAAGCCATCTTGGCTCAATCCCTAACCCTAACAAAGAAGGAGAAGAAGCCTAAGGTCTGTTCCAAGATAACCATAGATGCTTCTGGCTCCCGGGCAGTACAAGTAGCAACACCAACTGTTGGCCAAGCCGGAGTTAGCTACAATATCTCTACAATTGACCTAGGGATGACAACCAAGGAAAAAAAGGTCGAACATCTAGAGGAGTCAGTGGCCACGGTAGTGCACTTGATCAAACAAGACAAGGTCACCAAGGATGAGCTTAAGGCACAGGTTGCTGCCCTGACTGACTATATTCAGCAGTGGTCCTCAGTAGATGACTTGCCCACTACCTCTACAGATGCACCGCAGCTACTCTCTAAGGAGCAGATAGATAAGCTAGAAAGGAGGAAGAACTTGGAGAGGACCACTGAGGATTGTTTCCAATAGGTCATAAACATTAGAAACAAGGGGATCAGCTTGGCTGTGCAGATAGCCAACAAGTTCCTGGACCTGGTCCAATCTCTGGAGGGCACGAAGAAACTCTGCATCAACTTCCCTGCGATCTATGACCCCGCCTTCCCAAAGGTTGAGGCCATCCTTCAAATGCCAGAAAGCACGTGGGAAGAAAAGCTAGAGCTGAAAAAAGAGGGTCACTGGTTGGTAGACATATGGTGCAGAGACCTTATCAACCGGAAGGAAAGGATGGAGCAGATCCTGAACAAGGTAGATCCAGATATCGAGTGGATCAAGGAGATCTGGGCGGAATGCACCTAGTATCTTGAGCTGATGACAGGCCATGATATGCCCATGGTACAATTGCATGTCGAAAAGATCAAGCCATACTTCAAGGAAAAGATGAAGGACGAGACAGCCGGAGATATCACAACAGACTTCCTAAGTTTCGCTGCCCGTGCCTTTGATCGATCAGAGTTGTTCAGGGACCAGGGCTCGAAATATGATGAAGATTGGAAGCGGCTGGAGGAGAACGCCAAAAAATGGAGCTACTAGGCGTTGAGATGCGAGATCATTAAGGTAGACAAGCTCCAGGTCGTAATCCTCAAGTATATAGAGCACTCCCCTCATTTGCAAAAGGAGAGAGTTGAGTTGTTGTAAAGACATGCTGCAGAAATTTATAAGAAATAGCATTGATTTGGTGCATTTTCTTTTTTTCTCTCATGTCATTTGATTCACTTCTCCAATATTAGATGTTTAGCTTAGATCTTTTTGCTGTTTAGCTAGCTGTTTATTGCATTTGGGTAAATCTTAGGAATGTTATTTGGTGTTTATGAAAATTCCTACACTGTTGATGATCCCTTAGTCCATACTTTTTGCTATTTGTTGAAGGTAGATAGCTATGCAAAGTTAGCCTGGACTTGATTAAAGTTGCCCCAAACACTTATCTTTAGTTCATGCATGTATATGGTGGATGAAGGATAAAAATTTGCAGCCCTTAGAAGATAGCATAATTTCCATGATACTGTGAAATCCCTAGTTAAGTGGGACATTGTTTTAAGGAATTGTCCATTGCAGGAACTCCATTGTCACTGTTCGCAACAAGCTTTAGGCTTAGGAACTTTTCTTCCTCTTCGCTCTTTTTCGCTTTTTTTTAGAAACTAAACAATACCAAGGTTCATTGCACATTATAAAGCCAAACCTGCAACTAGATGGAGTTTGAGACTACTGTTTGAACCTACAGCCAACACATAACCGCTTTCATGCTAAGAACTCCTTTTCGAAGATCCAACTTCATGCTTTGCATCTACACTTTATATTTCTATAAGGCCGCCTTGTGATTCCAGCCACTGCGCCTCTTCCTCTTCCTCCACTCCATCCGCCTCCATTTCACCCCCACCTCCATTTGGCTGGCCTTCATCTTCCACCCAACCGTCTCAAACAGCATTTGCACATCTTCCCTCCGACAGCCAAGGGTTCACTCCTCTCCCGGCCCTTTCAGCCCAAAGCACAGTCCAGGTAGCCATAGCTCAAGGGCAGCCCCATATTGTGGTTGTATTGCCAATACAACCCCAAATCCCTGTCCTCCAATAGCAGGTGCCACCTCCACCTCCCCCCATGGCTTGGCTTGCGCATAACCCTTCACCGATACACTTTGCTGTTTACAATGACATGCCCAAGAATCTGGAGGGCTTTTGTTCAAAATTTCATCCACGTAACATGCAAATAACGGCTAAAGAGCATATCAAGATATTCGAAACGACAATTACCAAAATACAGGTGGGTCATGAGGACGTGGCGTGTCACCTCTTTCTGCATTCATTGGGAGAAGAGGCCTTCTACTAGTACATCAATCTATCGCAGGGATCAATCACCTCGTGGAACCTGATGAAGAATGCCTTTCTGCAGAAATACAAGATTCCTGTCAACCCCACCGACCTTTACCAGCAGTTCATGTCCATCAGAAGGGAGGTCAACGAACCTATTGGCTCCTTCAATGATCGCTTCCATCGGGCTCACATGAGGCTTCAGGATCCATATGTCCATAATGATGCGGCCGCTCTACCAATCTACTATGCAGCCCTGGATAACCTCACAGCGACATTGGTAAAAAGGATGCGCCTGCCACCTGCTACCTTACTGACCGCCTATGCAGAAGCCGTCATTGCAAGTGTGGACTTGGGACAAAATATCTCCAGCCCGCTACCCTCTTTAGGGCCCGTCGCCCATCCAATGCAAATTTAGGGGCTCAATCAGGCGTTTGCTCACCAAACTCCTCTCATGAACCAGGTGCCGCATCCGGGGCAGCCATTGAATTATGCACCTCCCGCGATGTCTTATTTGCAGCCCCAGCAACATTACAGCTATTCCCAGATAGCTCCACAGCAGCAAGCATATTCCCAACAGCCCTAGGTGCCGTTGTACTTGTCAGGACCGAACTTTCCTCCAGCCTATCAAAATTAGCCGGCAGCCTTGCCCACTTTTCTCTAAAATCTGGCCCCGTCGCTTGGAGGTGCGGCCGAGAAGGACAAGCTAGAGGAATTAATGGAAATGATCAAGAAGATGTCCATAGAGATGATGCATTTGAAGAACCAGAATAATCAGCTGCAAGCCTCCCAACGCAACTTCCAGTCCAATCTCAACAGGGATAGTCGAGAGTCTCACGATAATAGAGACAACAGAGATCATCGAGAGGTGGGTACCTCCTCCGAGCAGAATTATGAGAGAGGGAAGAACTCCAATCAAAATGCAGAAAGGAGGCCTTCTCAGAGGAAAAACCGCACATGGAACACCAGGCCCAACAACGGTGGTGTCCCCACACCATTCGATCAACCGGTGGGCCATGACAAAACATCCAGCAGTGTGTATCTGGCTGAAGCAGCTTTGTCCGGATGGTGCCGATTTCACAAAACTACCAGGCATTATGAGCTGGATTGTCTCGAGTTCCAGACAGCTGCTAAAATCTTCTAGGTGGAGGTACAAAATGCCATCGATAATGCCAACTGCAGGGACATCGTCCCATCGGAGCCCTACGATTCCTCATGTCTGGTGGTTAATCAGGCGCCATTTTCGCGAGGCGATCGCAACGAACCCAAAGCCTAGCCTGCCCCTATTGAGGATGAGAAAGCACAAGAGGTAAGTAACGGATCAGCTTTAGCTCAGCTTTTTGATTCGGTAGATAACATCCCAGTAGATGAAGAAGAGCCATTTGTGGATGAGGTCCACATGTTCCATCAACGGTCAAGTCCCTATTTCCTTAGGAATAGACAAGCTGGTGGACCCTTCACAACTTCCACCCCACCAAACAATCTCGCCACTCCACCCGATCCAAATGCTAGTAACAACCCTGGGCTAACCCACATACCTACCCAGTACCTTAACAAAAATCAATCTCAAAATCAACTGCAAAGTCAGCCTCAGAGCCAACCCTAAAGTCCGCCTGGGCAAACCAAGATTCAAACCCCTAGTTCTCCCATAGGCCAAGCTTTCAGCTCCGAAATTGAGCAAATGGGCGAATATGTGGCAGAAGAGTTCAAGAAGGTCAAAATTAGTTTGTCGGCCTTCAAATTACTTAGGTTTCCTGCCATAAGGCATGCCTTCTTTAGGGTTCTGAATGGGACCCCCTCATCTAGCATGACACAAGAGACCCCAGCCAAGAGGGTAACCTTTGAGGAGCCCAGGAAAGAACAAGAGATACAAGACAACACCGAAAGAAGGAACAATATGCCCATGAATTAGTCGGCAAGTAGATGTGTTGAAAAGGAGCCAGAAAGGGCTAGTAGACAGCCTCCTAAGGACCAGTAATTTAGGCAAACCAAGGATACGGGCAATGATAGGAACAAAGGCCGAATAGCTCAAATGGACACACTTGTGGGCATCCTTCAAGGGAGACCAGAAACTCCCCCATTCCTGACTACTATTAGGGTCTTTGGGAAGAACTTGCACAACTGCCTGCTCGATTCAGGCGCGTCCGCCAACGTCATGCCCTTGGCCATATGCAAAGCTCTTAGTATCACCCCCACGCCTTCAAAGAGAAAGGTCACCCAACTAGACAAAACAGAGATTAACATTGTGGGCGAGATAAACCGCATCCCCATGCAAATTGCTATGGACCCCTGGATATAGCAGGTTGTTGATATCCAAGTGGTGGATATTCCCGATGCTTATGGAATTATTCTAGGGAGGGAGTTCACCAAGGCGCTGAACGGATACACCGCCACAGACCTTTCTCATATGTGGTTGCCATGGAAAGGGCTGCCAAATCAGATCCGTATTGACTGTGAACCCCGCATGAAATATATGATCACGGAATACAATAATCTCAGCGAGGTGCTATTCGCTGAGACTGACTTAGGGAATTATAGCCCTTTTACTTACCAAAATGAGCTTGAGCTTCAGGAAGAACAGGCAAATGAGGTATTGTTGGTGTTGTACAGTCCCTCGACAAATCCCGCACAAGTGCCCCCAGACATAGAAGTGTTGGCAGAAGCTAATGATGAGCCGGATAAAGATGACAACTGGGGATTGCTTGATGGCTTCCAGGAGTTCATGGAGAAATGTGCAAGAGATCAACTCAGCCTAGGAGCTAGAATGAATTTCCAGGACCTCTTATTGCCAAACTGGTGTAGGGTCCACAACGCTACTCACTCCGAGTTCGACTGTTGCCTGTGCCAAGCAGTGGTGGAGCATTTTAAGAAAGCAGCTGCTCCTCCGATAGGAACACCAAAGGAGACACCACCAGAACCACTTGTTGATCATTTCCTCGACCCAGAAAGCCCCCTAAGATCACGAGGCCCACCGTCCAACCAAAAGGGAACGGAGGCTCAGTCAGACCCGAAGATAAGGAATTCTCTGAGTGTTGGACGCTCCGGTTTGATGGATCAAAGTCAAGACAAGGAGCTGGAGCAGGGATTGAACTCATCATTCCAATGGGTAAGACATTTCTCGCTGCCCACCAGTTGCAGTTCTATTGCACCAATAACGTAGCAGAATATGAGGCCTTAGTCCTTGGCC
Organism: Sequoia sempervirens; assembly: GCA_007258455.2. Taxonomy (NCBI): domain Eukaryota; kingdom Viridiplantae; phylum Streptophyta; class Pinopsida; order Cupressales; family Cupressaceae; genus Sequoia; species Sequoia sempervirens. Next base: position 6,383 of record VDFB02270447.1, read on the forward strand.
TTCTTATGGCCTTGACGAAAAATGTGAAAGTGCTGCAAGTCTTCGGAGATTCCGCACTTGTAGTTAAACAGGTCAGGAAATTGTACTCCTGTCATGATCGGAGACTCACCAATTATAGACATAGGGTTTGGGATCTCTTAGAGGGCCTAGATGCATTCAACATACAATTGATCCCTCGTGCTCAAAATCGCACAGCTAATTCCTTGGCTCAAGCAGCCAGCACTCTGCAGCCCCTCTCTTTGTCTAGACTCAAGAAGTTCATTGTTGAACTAATATCCACACCATCAGTCCCAGATAATCTTACCCACCTGCAAGTCTTTAATGATGATAAGCATATCCTCTAGTTCATCACAAGTTCTGACATTTTCACTGCCCAAATAATTGATGAAGCTGATCCACAAGAGGCTGAATTAGACATAGAAGGGGTTATCAATCTGAAAACCAACATGATCCCCAGAGGTATGGTTTAGCTGGAGCATGTATTCGATTTGGATCAGATCAGAGACCAGGATCGACAAACAAAAAAGGAGGCTATAAGCAGCCAGTGCAACGCTCACAACCTAGGAACGGCCGAGGATACCAAGAATGTTTTTATTGGGAAGGTATGCATGCCCGAAGAAAAGAAGGGAATGACGGATGCTTTGCACAGATATCCTAATGTGGTGGCATGGAGTTACGAAGATTTGAAAACATACGACACCTCTGTCATCACGCACACCATCCCTCTGAAGATTGAAGTGAGGCCATTTCGCCAACAGTAGCATCTTATCAATGCCTTGCTAGAACCTATCGTTTATAAGGAGGTGCAGAAATTGCTTTCAGCAAGAATCATCTTTCCAGTTAGGCACTCCACGTGGGTGGCTAATTTGGTCCCAGTCATAAAAAATAATGGAGAGATCAGATTGTGCGTGGATTTCTGCAATCTCAATCGCGCCTCAGAAAAGGACAACTATCCAGTGCCTTCACTGGATGAAGTGTTGCAAATCGTCAACGACTCCCAGATGATGTCATTCCTTGACGGATACTCTGGGTATAATCAAGTAATGGTACAATACGAGGATCACCACAAGACCGCGTTCACCACTAAGTGGGGGACGTTTGCGTACAGAAGAATGTCGTTCGGGCTCATCAACGCCAGCACCACTTTCCAACGCTCCATGGATACTGCCTTCAAAGACCTAATTGGAAAATGTATAATCATCTACATGGATGATTTGATTGTATTCTCCAAGAAGCGAGGTGATCACGTCTACGACCTATGCAAAGTATTTGAGAGATGTCGGGAATTCGGGGTTTCTCTCAACCCCAAGAAGTGCATTTTTAGAGTGACTGAAGGCAGGCTGCTCGGGCACATCATATCAGAGCAAGGAATCTCCATTGATCCTGAGCGCATTGAGTCATTACTCAAGATTCAGCCCCCGGGCAGCAAGAAGGAATTAAAGTCTTTCTTTGGAAAGATCAATTTTGTCCAGAAATTCATCACAGGTTTCACAGAAATTGTCAAACCTCTCAATGCCATGCTCAAGCAGGACGCTAAAGTTGAATGGATGCCAGATGCCAAACAATTCTTTGAAGAAATCAAACGGGCTATTGCTGAGGCACCTGTGTTAGTCAGTCTGAATTATTTGAAGCTGTTCTATATCTACTCATTTGCTTCGGAGCATTTTTGTGCTAGTATGTTGACCCAAAAAGACAACAAAGGAAATGAGCATCCAATCACCTTCATGAGTGCCCCCCTTAAAGATGTTGAATTGCGTTACCACAACATAGAAAAGCAGGCGTACGCTCTCGTTAGGGGAGTGAAGAAATTTAGACACTACATTCTACGCAACAAGGTGTTCGCAATCATCCCCGACCCAGTAGTCAAAACATTTCTCATGCAAAACGAGTTGGCCAAACGGAGGGCTAAGTGGGTTACCTTGCTCCAAGAATATGATATGGAGATCCAACCAATGAAATTGGTAAGAGGGCAGGCACTCACCAATACAATGGCCGAAACAGCAGCAGAGGCCGGCCCTGAACTCACGGTACAACAATATCAGCTTGAGGACGTCTCCCCAGGAGAATGGTACCAAGATGTCGTTTATTATCTGCTTAATCATAAGTGTCTGCCACATCTGCAAGGGGTCCAAAAGAGGGCCCTGAGATTGAAAAGTAATGGTTACATGTTACAGGGTTCCATTCTCTATAAGAAGAATCACGAGAGCATTTATCTAAGATGCCTTGGCAAGGGGGAAGCAGAACGCGTTCTCAGGGAGTTTCATAATAAATTTGGTATGGGCCATGGCTCGTGTTCTTCTACAGCACATCAAATATTAAGGGCAGGGTATTATTGGTTGACCATCTTCAAGGATTCCCATGGCCATGTTCGTTCATGTCATACGTGCCAGACCGCTGCCACCAGGGAGAGGAATGCTGATGTCCCACTGCAGCCCGTGCTGGAGGTAAGGCCTTTTACATAATGGGGTCTCGACTTCATCGGTCTGGTAAGCCCTCCATCATCTGTAGGACATAGGTACATTCTGACCACTACTGATTATTGTACTAGGTGGACGAAAGCAATAGTTTGTAAGTATTGTACAACTGAAGTAGTTACTGATTTCTTAGAAAGTTTCATTTTAAATCGCTTTGGTTGTCCATATGCTTTGGTATGTGATAATGGACCTGCCTTCGCTTCATTGAAATTTGCTAGCTGGGCATCTGACTATGGGATTGCCCTCAAATTCTCATCCAATTACTACCCTCAGGGCAATGGCCTTGCCAAGTCCACAAACAAGAATTTGATTACTGTGATAAAAAAGCTGCTAGATGGGAGCCCAAAGGATTGGCATACCCAGCTCCATTTTTCCCTTTGGGCTGATCGCACCCATCATAAGGCTTCCCTCCGTGATTCTCTGTTCCACCTTGTCTATGGTCTTGAGCCTATATTCCCCATCCACCTGAAAATTCCTACTCTTCAATTCATCAACAATTTTTATGAAGGAGGAGATCGTAGGGAAGCTCAGTTAGTTGAGCTCTTACATTTAGAAGAAGTTCAAAACCGCGCAATAGAAAATTTTGCCAAACATCAGGGTGTAGTCAAGAGATGGTTCGACCGCCGAGCCAAAATTAAGGCCTTTAGGATTACAGATTTGGTACTATATTGGGACAAAGCTCATGAAAAGAAAGGGGGACACAATAAATTCGACAAGCTCTGGCTTGGTCCCTTTCAGATAGCTGAGATTTTGGGAGATAATGCCTTCCGCCTAAAGAGCTTAACCAGTGAGAACGTCCCGTTTCCAGTCAACGAGCAGCACCTCAAGCATTACTTCCAAGCTTGAGCTCCTTCGAGCTCTTTGTTGTAAATACCTGTACATAGGTTAGAGTAGTTGCTTTCTTGCTTGTTTGTGTTTTGTTCGCGTCGCTTTTTGCTTTCTCCCTCCTGGCAGTTTTGTTTCGAAAGAGGTTACCTGCTCCTTTGTGGTGGTCATGCTTGCTTAACAAGCGGTTCACTTTGCTGTTCGTTCTTTGTGTTTCTCTGGCTAAACATTCACTCTAGACTATCGGTCTTTGCAGAGCTGTCCACGAATGATTTCCTTGTCTGAATTCTGCTCAGAACTTGACCCTTCACTGGATCTTCTTACCCACATCTTAGATCTCGCACAAATTACATAATAATAAATTCTGAAGGACCGTACTATGGTTGTCATGACACCCAAGTGAGTGAAAAATCTTAAGTCTACTCCAGTGACCACTGTAGTCTCAAACCCATTGTAGGCTTTGATGCTTACCCGATCGAACTAAATGGTAAAAGAGAAATGAAATATCAAAGCAAAAAAGAAACTCTGCAAAAGAGAAAAAAAAACTTTGGAAAAAGGAAATAAATGACCGTGTGGGTGTTCGGATAACTCTACCGGGGCTATGGACGCCCGGCCGGCAGTAGAGCAATATCCATGAGATTGTAGCGACAACTCCGCTGGGGCTATGGATGCCTGACTGGCAGCGGGGCAATGTCCAGGTTACTTTTGGTGTTAGGCAACTTATGTAGCTCACTTGGTTAAAGTAATAACCCTGGTTACTATCCCTAGGAAAGAAATGAACTCACTTCACACACACTTTCGAGATGTCATGTAAGCTGACCCAATTAAGGATCTCATTCTCCCGGATTCATCCTTGGAAGCCATTTCTAGTCTACGAAACTAGAGATTCTGGGTCCTAAATAAATATTTATCCCTAGAACGCTCCAGAGCGTTCCCCAGCGGAGTCGCCATTTGTTGTGCCCTCAGCACACACGCCCTGTTTGGAACGAGGACCCTCTTTTCTTTCGCCTTGCCAGGTCTTTCGGGGCCCCCTCATTTTGTGTGCCCCTCTTTTTTTGATGTTCTGCATGGTCGATGTTGCTCTAAGGTTTCATCCTAAAATTGACCGCGCTTTCCCTTTTAGTTTTTGCTGCCCTCCGGGGCCTTGCGGGTTCCTTTGGATTTGTTTAGCTCTGGATGGCCCTGGGCCTCCCCGGGCCCGAGCCTCTGGGATTCCCTTATCGGGCTTCCCCCTTTCATTCGCCACCCTTTCCGGCGTTCCCCGGGCGTCTTTCCACCCTCTGGAGCCCGCCTTGCCATCTCCCATTCGAAAGTCTTCGGGGATTTCCCGGACGGCCCCTGCTCCTTCGAGCCTTGGGCTCTGGAAGTCCGTGTCCGGACTTCCGTCCCGGGATCGTCGCCGCCGTCCCCGTATAGCGCGAGGTCTTCGGCGGAAAACTCCCGACGACCTCGTGATCGCCGGGCCCCGAGCATCCAGTCGCCGCCGTCGCAAAGTCATCACAATTTCTTGCGGTGGCCATCGTCTCTCATCCCTCCGGCCTCCGGGTCCCGGGGTCTCATCCGCCGCCGCCGACCTAATTTGAATTTCACCAACCTTTTGGCGTGGCCGTACGTGCAATAAATGATTGCATTAATGGCAGATAAGGTATATAATGTATGATCTGCCAATTTCATTTTCACTTTGCGAATTTGAGCGAGTTGATAAGGCCAGTATCTGGAGCCCACTGCAATCGGAATCGTCACGATCGTCCAAGTCTGCCGCAATCTGTCGATTCCTGGTGAATTCCGCATCTCCCCGCCTAGTGTTTTCGAAGTAGGCCATCCTCGTTTGCCCTCCAATCATTTTTTATCATTTTTGGGCATTTCGTTAAAATGAACTATTGATTAAATTGCATGAAATTAAAGAACACCCCATCGCGCCCATAACCCATATCTTCAAAATTTTCAGAACCCATTAGAATTGCCCTCGCCACCAGCTCGGGACTTGTCTGCGTCGTGAGCATTCTTCGCGCAGTGCGAAGGTCCTTGTCGGGCCCGAAACCCTCCATCGCCATCGGAATCTAGAACTCAAAAGCTCCTAACGGAGGTCTGCCCTTCCGGGCCCGGACCTCCGGGTTTCCCCTCCCGGACCTCCGCGTCTAATTTGCCACCATTTCTTTTAATGGCGAAGTCTTTCGGTGAGGCCCCATCTGCTTCCCTGTCCCCGGGCCCCGAGTGTCCCTTCACCGCTGCCGTCACCCGATCACCACCTATACCTCGCGGCAGCCGTCGTCTCCCATCTCTCCGGTCACCGGGTTCCGGTCCGCCTTCCGCCACTGCTGTTTAAACTATCGCAGAATATCTCCCGGCGGCCGTTAGCCCGCGTTGTCCCACCTCCCGGGTCCTGGGATGCCTTTCGCCGCCGTCACCCCGACCGCTGTCATAACCTCACGGCGGCAGTCGCCGTGCATCCTCCCGTGGGCCAGACTCTGGGGGTCTCCTCGCCATCGCCGCTGATCTGCATTCCAAAATCCCTCGGTGGCGAACCTCTGTCGGCTCCCCGCCCTCCGGGCTCTGGTTGTCTCCTCGCCGCCGCCATTCAAAATGATCAAGGATTATGCAGCGGCCGTCAGCCCGCGTTCTACCGGCCACCGGGCCCCGGGTTTCCGGTTGCCGCCTGGCATAAATTTCATACCTTATACTGGTTGTCCTTTGGCCTCGCGGGCCCCGGACCTCGGACTTCCTTTTCCGGAATTCCGCCCGCTGTTCGCTATTCCCAACGGCTGCCCCTTAATTGCCTTCTGGCCTGAAACCTCTGAAGTTCCTTAAATCAATCCAGACCGACTCAAAACCAGAATTTGACTTCGACCCACATCCAAAATCATGCCGTTCTCCATCTTGGACCTCTTAAAATACCAAAATTTGGCCAACGGGGGTCTCCGGGAACTTTCAGTCGTGTTTTTTCTCTTTGACAGCATTCTTGTCAGGGAAGTCCGGCCCTCTGGGCCCGGATTGTCCAAATGCTCTAAAATGAAATTGATATCATCTGAGGATAAATTTTATGATGTATTTGAATAATTATCTAGATGATATGCTCATAATGTGGACTAACATTAACACTGTTGATGTTTTGTTGTGCTGACTTCGCCCTTTGCTTGCAGGATATATGGAATCGGCTACAAGAACTTCAGGGGCCTCCGCCAAAAAGGATAAGGGCAAGAAATCTAGAAGAGCCACTCGGGGAAAAGACGACAAAGATCAGATGAAGTTCCAATTTCAGGGTGAGCCGCTCCAGTCGAAGGTCTCGACTGACTGGAGAGAAATATCAGATACCAATATAGGCCAGGTGGACATAGATGAGTTCACCCAGAGGGTCAAGGTCAACCCTAAAATGAAGAATGCCAGGTTGATACACGAAAGTGGAATCGCCAAAGCTACCGGCTTCCCTCCGTCTCTGATAGCACCTGAATTAGTAATGGCTTGACGAGAAGCCTACCGAGCGGACACCATAACGATCGTGGACAAGGAGGGGAACATCCTCACCAACATTTCTCCAGAAGGAATCACTAAAATGTTTCACATTCCTACATTCCCACATATGCAAGTCCCCACTTTGGAGCAGTGTCAGGCGGCATGGGATGCCAATCCATTGGGCTGCAAGAAGTCAATTAACATTTACTAGTTAAAGGAGAAATGGGGCAGCGCTGCAAAGGTTCCCCAAGAGCTGTTCCGCAGCGATTTTCAAGAAGATTATCACGACTTGGTGACTATGCTAAGTAGGGTCATGGGCCTCCCAGCAGCCGCCTACTTCCAAGAGTGGATGGCTTACTACATTGAACAGATCATATGAGGAAATGAGGACGTGAAAACTAATATCTCATTTGACTGGGGGAGTATCATCAGCAACTGCTTCCATGAGTAGTTTGTAAATGTCAAGAAAAGCTCCAAGTTCTACATGACCTCGTACCTGGTATACTCCTTGGCTGGTCAGAGATAATATAGTGGGCTATTTATGGCGTCAGATCAGGATCATAAACGAGGGCTCAAGCCTTTTGACTGGTACCCTCAAGTACAATACCGCAACTTCAAGAAAGAGTACTGTCGGGTCAATGACGCCTTCATAGGCCACGTTATTAGATTGATAGTCAGGGACATTGAGAGAAGGGTATCCCACAGCGCCAGGGCACTCCTAAGGGAGTATGCTTTCCTATATATTAAATTCCCCAAATTCACCTACATCCATACTTAGGGATTCACAGAATGGCCGAACAAGTTGCTAAGGTACCCTAATGATAGAATTATTCTCCTAGAGCTCTCCCAGCAGCTCCAACACATTCAGACGGTCTTCAGCAACAAGCATGTAGCAGGGATCCCCTATCCCATGACCCTCGGCTAGGGCATATTTCGACTACAAACATCTTAATGCGCCGGCAACTCAGAGAAAGAACTTAAAAAATATAACTTTGAATGGTACACGGCTCACCCGCGAATGGACCCATATGGCCATGTCAGGAAGGCGTTGGGGCAGGCTTATGCTCACCAATACCACATTGAGGACTTCTGGGCAGACTGCCAAGATGACAAGGAGGTCCGCACAAGGCACTACATGCGCATGACGATATTATTTCTAAGAAGAGTGCGACTGTTCTAGGTGCTTGACCAGCTCGAAGAAGACGAGTCTACAATAGTGCACCGAAGGTACCCTGCAGTCACTAACCTGCTAATACCGTCGATCGACTGGGACGAGCACGAGGTCGATGACCTAGATACCATCACGCAGCTGATCATAGCTCGCACTAAGGAGTGGGTCAACGGGCAGGTCACTCAACTGAAGCAACAAGGGGTGGCTCTAACATATGAAGCGCTCAAGAGCGAGCCAAGTGCCATGGAGGATGTTGCTGCCTCCCCATCAGCTGGTGAGACTTCCAAGTCTCCCCCCATCACTAGGTCCCAGAAGAGAAAAGAAGCAGAAACGACACAGTCTGCGGACCCCAAAGAACAAGCAACAAAGGACACAAGAGGCTCATCTCCCAAGAAGCTCAAGAGGACATTTTTGTTCACCTTGCCTCTTCACCCCCGGCCGGGTCAATATTCAATATCAACTCCTCTAGCATGACAACTTCCCCTTCCTCTGCTGCTGCCATGTCACCCATTACCTCATTGCCTCTGGCAACAATAGCATCACCTGTTCCCCTTTCCACTGTGCCCAAGGCCATTACATGGCACCTGCAAAGTCTTCCCCCCGAGCTCTCGCAAATCCTAATGGACCCTGCTCTCCAGGCAGCCCTTGCCCGAGCCCTCGCAACACCTCAGCCTTCACAACCGCCAACAGGTCCACCGGCCATGGAGGCCACAATGCAGATTTCCAAAGAGTTGGAAGAGCTGGAACAGGAGGCTTCGAAGCCTATCGAGGAAGAGGTCGATGATTACTACGAGCAACCCGAATACGAGCATAGAACCATCGACAAGGTGGCCTACGAGGAAGAAGAGATAGGCTCTTCCGGGGGCGGGGATGGAGAGGATGGCTCAGGTGCCAAGGAAATTATTCGAGTTTTCGATGAAGACATTGAAGAGGAGTTGGCTCAGCAGCCAAAGGATGTCAGGGAGGAGGCAAAATAGTCGCCACGTGGTGAAGAGGGACAGCCACAAGAAGAGCAACCTAAAAAGGATATCGCTGAGGCCGAGACCCATATTGTGAAGAGCCCCAAGGCCGTGGCTTCTAAAGAGAAGAAAGAAGAGGAGGCAGAAAAAGAAGAAGATCCCACCCGGGTGTTGTCTACCAAGGCACCCATTAAACAGCTCATGTTTTATCAAGACTCTGACGAGGAGGAGGATGCTGCCAAGGAAAAGGAAGAGCTTCAAAAGGAAAAGGAGGTAGAAGTCTTGCCTCTAACTGAAAAGGGTGAAGGAAGCCATGATGCACCCAAGGACAAATCTGCCATGCCTGACTGGTTGGAAAAGCAGCTTGAAAAGACTACTCTTGTTCTGAGCGACTCAAGGTCAAGATTGGAAGCCATCTTAGCTCGATCCCTAACCCCAACAAAGAAGGAGAAGAAGCCTAAGGTCTGTTCCAAGATAACCATGGATGCTTCTAGCTCCTGGGCAGTACAAGTAGCAACACCAACTATTGGCCAAGCCAGAGTTAGCTACAATATCTCTACAATTGACCTAGGGATGGCAACCAGGGAACAAAAGGTCGAACATCTGGAGGAGTCAGTGGCCACGGTAGTGCACTTGATCACACAAGACAAGGTCACCAAGGATGATCTTAAGGCATAGGTTGCTGCCCTGACCGACTATATTCAACAGTGGTCCTCAGTAGATGACTTGCCCACTACCTCTACAGATGCACCGTAGCTACTCTCCAAGGAGTAGATAGATAAGCTAGAAAGGAGGAAGAACTTGGAGAGGACCACTGAGGATTGGTTCCAACAGGTCATAAACATTGGAAACAAGGGGATCAGCTTGGCTGTGCAGATAGCCAACAAGTTCCTGGACCTGGTCCAATCTCTGGAGGGCACGAAGAAACTCTGCATCACCTTCCCTACGATCTACGACTCCACCTTCCCGAAGGTTGAGGCCATCCTTCAAATGCCAGAAAGCACATGGGAAGAAAAGCTAGAGCTGAAAAAAGAGGATCACTGGTTGGTAGACATATGGCGCAGAGACCTTATCAACCGGAAGGAAAGGATGGAGCAGATCCTAAACAAGGTAGATCCGGATATTGTGTGGATCAAGGAGATCCGGGCGGAATGCACCCAGTATCTTGAGCTGATGACAGGACATGATATGCCCACGGTACAATTGGATGCCGAAAAGATCAAGCCATATTTGAAGGAAAAGATGAAGGACGGGACAACCGGAGATATCACAACGGACTTCCTAAGTTTCGTTTCCCGTGCCTTCGATCGATAAGAGTTGTTCAGGGACTAGGGCTCGAAGTATGATGAAGATTGGAAGCGGCTGGAGGGAAACGCCAAAGAATGGAGCTACCAGGCATTGAGATGCGAGATCCTCAAGGTAGACAAGCTCCAGGTCGTAATCCTCAAGTATATAGAGCACTCCCCTCATTTGCAAAAGGAGAGAGTTGAGTTGTTGTAAAGACATGCTACAGAAATTTATAAGAAATAGCATTGATTTGGTGCATTTCCTTATTTTTTCTCATGTCATTTGATTCACTTCTCCAATATTAGATGTTTAGCTTAGATCTCTTTGCTGTTTAGCTAGCTGTTTATTGCATTTGGGTAAATCTTAGGAATGTTGTTTGGTGTTTATGAAAATTCCTACATTGTTGATGATCTCTTAGTCCATACTTTTTGCTATTTGCTGAAGGTAGATAGCTGTGCAAAGTTAGCCTGGACTTGATTAAAGCTGCCCCAAACACTTATCTTTAGTTCATGCATGTATATGGTGGATGAAGGATAAAAATCTGCAGCCCTTAGAAGATAGCACAATTTCCATGATACTGTGAATTCCCTGGTTAAGTGGGACATTGTTTTAAGGAATTGTCCATTGCAGGAACTCCATTGTCACTGTTCGCAGCAAGCTTTAGGCTTAGGAACTTTTCTTCCTCTTCGCTCTTTTTCACTTTTTTTTAGAAACTGAACAATACCAAGGTTCATTGCACATTATAAATCCAAACCTGCAACTAGATGGAATTTGAGACTGTTGTTTGAACCTACAGCCAACACATAACTGCTTTCATGCTATGAACTCCTTTTCGAAGATCCAACTTCATGCTTCGCATCTACACTTTGTATTTTTGTAAGGCCGCCTTGTGATTCCAGCAAATCACATCAAACTACTGAGGTATCTAAGCACTGTCATGACCTGACATCTGAGAGACCTTGGGATAGTGTTCTGCAATTCGATTGTGGAAGATTATCTTTCAAGAGAGGTAGCGCACCTATGCACTGCCTGTGTTGAAAAGTGCATAAAAACACCATCAACAAAAAGTAGTACAAAATTATTAACCTCTCATATAATAAATGTTGAATTAATAATTTTTGTGTAGAACATTATAAATTTATCCAAATTATTCAAGTTTTAAAATCCCTTCGTAAAATATGAAATTTACATTCATATATTTTTAAGAAAATGTTCAATTTACTGAATTATACTCTACTTTTTTGTGATTGGCATATCACTTTTTCCAATTTGTAAGATTCTACAGAATGTTCCACTTTTCATCTACTAAAAGTGTAATTTGAAATAAATCATAGCAATTAGATTAAGAATTTGTTAACAATTTATAATTGAGAGAGGATGTTTACTTGAGTCTATCATCCAAACTTTCACTGTTATCAATGTTAAGTTGATGATATTGAATTGTTAAATGCCCCATCTTGCTTGTTAGAAAACCAATATTTATATTGTTTTCTACCCTTTCATATAAATTTTCTAACTTTTTCTATAATAATTCTAAAATTCTTGTTCTTCACCTAGTTTTATATGCTTATGAGTGATATGTGATATAGTTATTGAGGCACCACTCTTGTCACTAAGTTTAAATTATTTTTTTCATTTTTTTTTTGGTTAGAATCCCTCTTGAATTCATCACTTGCATTCATTTAATAAAAATATTGATTGGCCTACTAAAACTCCACCTACAAACTATCCAAAAAATTAGTTTTTGGCATTAGGGTGTATGGTTGAGATATTTTACTAAGATTTATTAAACCTAGATCCCCTCATAAAGGTTCTCACTCGAGAAACTATTAAATATATTTTCTTAGAAAAAATGTCAAGATAAATATCGATAGATTTGTTCTTGATCTTTATATCTAAGCTAGATTTCTAGCCTCCTCATCTACCATTATATACTTCACTACTTCTACTACCTAATGTATAATCTATTTTCCGTTTGTTTTCTTATTAGCTACAACATGATCCTTCCAAACATTTTCTTTCTTTTTTCTTTTTTTTCATATAACCCTAAGAACCTTGAACCATTTAGTGTGGACTATTTCTTCTCATGCTATAGTTTACACCAAACTCATTAAAGACCACACACAAACATGCATGCAAATATGAATACCAACAACCACACACATTATGTTTAATAAACATGCATGCAAATATGAATACCAACTTCATATGATATTTTCAGACTATTAAAGAACACATATGTAATTCAATAGAAACAAGTCTTTGTAATGAAAAGCTTCTTTACCTACAGAATTGTATGGGCAAAAACTTGTGAAAACCATTGTGCAACGTCCAGACTCCATTTTCCCATTATTAGTTTCCTTAATCGATCTGTTGCTCCTTTTTCCTTTTTATTATTAAGCACGGAACTTCTGACTGTTGTTAATCCCTTAATAAATACGATAGGGATAAGAAACTAAAATAAAATAAAAATATGATAGGTGACTGATGTTTGACAGTGCGGCTTCAGGATGCAGATGTAAATTCAATGGGTGAATAAAAATTAGTATAGAAGTTGTTGAATATTTAACACTGATGACCAATGGCCATGACGTCGTCATTCGCTTGTTACGTATAAATACAGAGAGGCTTCTCACGTCTTTCCACCCATGCACACAACATCTGCACTTTGAGAGAAGGGATAGCTGGTGATAATATTAATTAGGGGTTTTTAATCTCTCTTCTTTCTCTGAATTAAGGAGGAATCTTCTGATAATGTATGACATAAAGGTAACGATCACAAGCCTAAACTCTGGCTTGAGATTGGGTGTGAATCCCTCCAAAGATAATGATAGCGTTTTTTTATGTCAAACATGTGACAACGACGACTGCCAGGTTAGTGTTTGTCTTGATTCACCATTTACTGATCTGTTTCAATCTTAACATTAATTATTAGACACTTGTGCTTGCTTGATAGAAATGGACAATGACTAAAAAAGATGGCGAGAAAAATGAAGATTTACGAAGTTTCAAAAATGTCGAAAATAATGAATTTCTGTGTCCCAACTCTCGCCATGAATACCCCCATGGGGTGAGACTTCAGTCCAGAGTTCTCTATGGCGTGTGTATATATATATATATATATTCAACTATATGACATTTTCATGTTTCTGCTATAGGTGTGAACAAGTGCAAGCAATGAGTATCGTTGGATGGTCGAGAAGGTTTCCGGTCATTCAAAGATCTTGGCCTATCCTAAGGGTCATCCTGTCAAACTTATAACAGCGGTGAACAAGAAGGAGGTCAAAATTCATTCTCTGAATCCTGATGACCTGGATCCCTCATTATTTGATATCACAGAGACCCCCCCTAAAAAGGATTGCTAGGTAGTACTGTTAGTCTAAATAAAGCAAAGGGTTTTTTTCAATTGCGCTTGTTTGCTACCCAGCAACCAAATGCAATTTTTTTCCCTTGCTATTTAATTTTCTATTGCACGTTCTTTTAAGTTATTTGTATTTAATTTTCTATGTACCTTTTTCTTGAAATCATTTAATTATGAAAAATATGAGTTTTTTATAAATAATCTGATGTTAGCTTTCATAATTTTATATCACATTTTCTAACAAAAAAAACAGGAATATATGGTCATTTCATTTACTTGTCTATTTTTATTAAATCATTCTATCAATTAAAACAATTTTCTCTAATACATTAGTGTCTACTTCATAGACAGTTATCACATTATACAAATTTTGAGAGCTATTAGGAGTGATGGAATATCTTACTTCAATACATAAATATATAAAACTCGTAACTTTATTGCAATGAATGATATCAAAATTTATATTTAATAAAAAGATAGTAAAATTTCTACTTAATATGAATCGAAAAAATATTAAACAATCACCAAGATAGACTTTAATTATTTCTCAAAATTGAGATATTTGTGAGAAAAATATACCTGCACATTGCATTATTTTACAATATCAATTGACACTGAAATAGTCACATCAATACTATTTCCATTTTTCTTCCTAATGGAGAAATCACATTAGATATCATTCAAAGGATTAATCTCCTCCTTCCTTTTCATAACTATGGTTGAGGTGCTTAGAAGAACAATCTAATCTGTCAACGACATTGGATCTTGGAAAGGGTTAAGGGTAATTGACAATGTTAATCACGTTACGCATCTTGAAAGATATTTCAACTTTGAGAAATTTTTTTTATTCCATATCTTCAATAGCCAAATCTTCACTCAAAGTTACTTATAAACCAATTTAATACTGGACTTGTGTAATTTGTGCATTATTTTACACATAAAGGATTGTAGGATAAGATGAAATTATAGTACATAATTTAAAAATTTACCCGAATTTCATCTTTATTTACAAATATCACAAGTTATTTTGAAATATTTTAACAAAATGACAAATAAATTTGACCAATTCTTATAAATATATCTAAAATGATATAAAAAGTATTAAAAGGATAAAGGGAGAGAAAAAGAATGAGTTAGAAATCCTACGTTTTGGTGATTTCACATGAATACTCTTACAAATCCTCTTCTTCTGATGAGGAAGAAGGAGATAACACTAAAATGGAAGAAAGGGATCCCAAAGGTAAACAAATAGAGATCCAAATAAAGGAAGGCAAGGGTGATCATGAGTCGTCCAATGGAAAATTTGCTATGCCCGAATGGTTAGAGAGGCAACTTGAAAAGAAGACTCCTACCCCAAAGGATCCAAGAGCAAGGCTAGAGGCTATCTTAGCCCAAACACAGATCACCACCAAGAAAGAGACGAAGCCCAAAATCATATCTAAGGTAACGATGGATGCTTTTGGGTCCCGAACTGTGCAAGTAGCCACACCAATGGTGGGCAAGGAAGGAGAAATCCATAATATCTCCACCATTGATTTAGGAACTACTAGAGAGCAAAAGGTAGGACACCTCAAGGAGTCTGTGGCTATGGTGGTGCATCTAATACAAAAACATAAAGTCTCAAAGGACGAGCTTAAAGCACAGGTACCTAATTTGACAGCTTATATCTAACAATGGTCTTCAGCTGAAGAAATGCCTACCACACCCACGGCTCCCCCTCAATTGTTGTCCAAGGAACAAATCGATAAGCTGAAAAAAATAAAAAGTTTGGAAAAAATTGCAGAAAGCTGGTTCCGACAGGTTTTATACGTCAGAAATATGGGTATCAGTCGGGCTGCTAGAATAGCCAACAAGCTCCAAGACTTGCAACAGTCTCTGGAAAGCATCAAGAAAAAATTCATTGACTTCCCTATGACGTATGAATCCACCTACCCAAAGACCAAGGCTATCCTCTGACTATCAAGTGCCACATGGGAAAGGGAGCTTGCACTCAAGAGGGACGATTATTGGCTCATGGATGTTTGGAGTCAAGACTTTGAGAACCAAAAAGAAAGATTGAGGTAGGTGATTGAAAAAGTAGATCCAAACATTGAGTGGATCAAAGAGATTAGGGTGGATTGTGTCTGATACCTGAAGTTAATGATAGGTTATTAGATGCCCGTCCTATAAATGGACCCAAATAAATTTAGGCCCCATTTCCAAGAAAGGATAGAGGATGGGATGTCAAACGAAATAACCACAGATTTCATGAGTTTTGTCATCTGAGCCTTCACACAGTCATAGTTGTTCCGAGACCATGCTACCAAGTATGATGAAGACTGGAAAAGGCTTGAGGACAACTCCAAGGAGTGGAATTATCAAGTATTGCGGTCCGAGGTCATAGAGGTCGACAAACTCCAACTCGTAATTTTGAAGTTCATGGAGTATGCAGCTTTGAAGAGAGGGGAAGGCAACCCTATTATTAGTGAAGAGCTTTTAAAGCAATAGCTACAATGAAAGGGCAATCAGCAAAGGACAAGATGCTATAGTGTTGTCACTAGAGGACAAAATAAGGGTGAAGACAAAGTTGTATTTTAAATTATAATATATTGGGGGGTAGGTAGAACCCTAATTTGTAGTGAATCTTGGCCACACAATAAGTTTAATCTTGGCTATTTGTTCTAGTTATTGGGCACTATAAATGGGGGTCTCCTCTCATTTTCAAGAGAGAGTTGAGTTGTTGTAAAGACATGCTACAGAAATTTCTAATGAAAATACATTGACTTGGTGCACTTTCTAAGCTTCTTCACATGGTTCATGATTCAATCTCCATTGTTAGATGTTTTATTTAGATTTACATTGTTGTTCTAGTTAGCTTTAAACTGCTCAATTAGATACTGGTAATGTTGTTTTGTTATCATAGAAATTTCTACTTTATTGATGCTTTCTAGTCCATACTTTTTGCTATTTGCTACTAGTAAATGGTCTGGTAAAGCAAGTATGGGCTAAAACTTGAAGCTGCTTTTAAACTTTTATCTCTATTCATGCATGTATGTGGTGAATGAATTATAAAATATCTGCAGACCTTTGATGATAGAACACATTTCATGATACTGTAGGTTTCTTGGTTAAGTGGAATCTTGTTTGAAGGAAGCTGTCCATAGCAGATCCTCCATGATCATTGTTCATCATTAGTTGCAGAATCCAGGAACCTTCTCTCTTCCCTACTCTTTTTCCTCTTTTTTTAGAAACAACCTATTCTAAGGTTCATTGCACATTATAAAGCCAAAACTTAAGGAAAACATTGAAGTTTTACATTTTTGTTTGAACCTGTAGCAAAGTGCACCTTAACTTTCATCTCAGAAGCTTAAGATTTTAAGATCCACCTCACATCCAGCTACGTAAGTCTGCCCTGTGATACCAACAAAATCACAGTAAACATCAACTAAGGAATTCCATGCAAGTCAAGACCTGACACCTGAGAGGCCTTGGGGTGATTTTTAGCAACTTGTTGTTGGAAGTCTCCTTTAAAGAGAGGTACTGCACCTACACATTGCCTGTGCTGAAAAAGTGTGCAAAAACACCCATCAACAATATATAACACGCTTATAAGATGATAACCACTATCTTTTATCACACGATTACAAGGATACATTTATACTTTACATCTGCTTCGAGTACAATACATAGATCAAATATACGAGTTTACATCATAAACTTCCCAACACATGTGGGGGTAATACATCAATACAAGAGTATAACTAAAATACATAATAAGCATCTAGCTACAAGAAAATCTATGGCTCATGCTCCATTTGGAAGGAACTGCACCCTACACACGCTGATGGGGAACCCAACGGGGTGCGTAGCATGTTCCACCCAACCACGTGGGTTTTAGAAAAACCCACCCCCCTTGCCAGGAGATGACAAGGAAGAATCCTCGACCAAGGATGTCCAAATAGAAAACAACAAGACGCAACTCCAGAGAAGAGTGACATGGGAATACATAGATAAACACTAAATCAATAGATTCAAAAATCATAACATCAATAGATCACAAAACATAACATCAATAGACCACTTCCAAAGACTTGCAAAATCAACAAATCATAAAAAGGTGTACTAACACAAAGAAGCACTACATCTCAAATGAAGCACACGTGAGGCATAAACCATCCCGCCACCATCCACATACATAGTTACTCACTAAAATAGGAACAAGTCAAGCATAGGAACCCAAATTGCAATTACAATCAAACTTTTCCAAATCCAAAATCAAATGATAAATACATTATTCAGCGAACTGCCTCATGCCTTTGGAAGTCTAAAGCTAAATTAACTCCTAACGAGGGTACTGTGACATTGAGTGTTTCCACATTGATTAAAAGGAAAAAGAATTAACACAAGATAGATAAAAACAAATCCAACTTTAACAAGAAATCCATCAAACTGTAGTTCACAATTTGACTGAAAATGCCATTACGATATTCCAAATCCAATTAAAAATTACACTTATCTAGAGAATGTAAATTTTTTCCTAAATGCTAAAATCGCTTCATTCCATTTAAATCTATTAATGTAACTCAGTTATTTCATTCATACTAATATACCAAAAATGAAATATAATAAAGTGTAAGAAACATGTGACGAGGGTGCAACCCGAGACACTAAAAATTGACATACCAAATAGATAATTTTATTTTATTATTCAAAAAATTGGCAATATGGCATCGAAAATTAGAAATTGAAATTCAAATTTCAAAAGTACATTTGAAAATTAGTATCTTCTAGAAAGTGCACCAACTTCTGGGAGCCATAACTTTTGATCTGAGACTCCATTTTTTGAACACATTCACACGACTTCAATAATTAAATAAGCATGCTCAAGCCATGTTGCAACATAAAATCAAGGAAATATATATAAAACACTGTGAAACAAGACTTAAAATGCCATTAAATGACAAGGGGCCATTTTTCTACCGCACAAATCTACATAATTATCATTAAGGGATTTCAAGTGGGACCTAGTAGAGTTGTGGAGTTGAAGGAGAAGCTACCACATCAACCACCATAGAAGATTGAGAAAACCTTAGACATAAGAAATTAAAGGTGAAATTGAAACAAGTAGTACCAACAATACTTGGTGAACTGGAAATGAAGACTAGTGGAGGATTCACCATGCATCTCTCAGGTTAAGGTGGACCACTTTGGTTTTCCTCTAGCCTCAATGAAGTGAGGGACTCACTTTTATTCCAACCCTGGGTGTCTGATACAGGAGCATCCCTAGTTGTAAAGAAATCTTGTATCAATCAAAGACATTTCTTTTCGTACAATTTAGTTTGTAGTTATCTCAATAGTATCTTCCACATTTCACGGCATTATCATTTCTTAGCTCACAGAAATGATATAGATTCTAAATGAGCCCATCTTCAACATACCAAAATTTCATGGGATTTGCATTCGTTTGTAGAAAGTTATTAGTCTCAAAATTTCATTATCAATTCTCTATCAAAGTAATGAGGGCCTATTTGGTCCAAACTGATTGTGCGAACAATTTTTGAAATGTTTGGAGCTTAATGAAAGACCATTGAAGGCACTTTATGTTAGGGGGACTATCTTGGAGATCCGCAATACATTTCCATTGCATGATCATTTATTTTATCATGTTCTTAGGTCGACCTACACGTTTTATCCTGAATTGGGATTGTAAGCCCTTGAGGCTGGCATGGACCATAATTGCAGTTAGAGATTCATATTAAAATCATTTGTAATATATTATAAAGTAATTAAGTAGTTAGTAGATAGAAAAGGAAAATAGTTCAAGCTGTCTAGGTTATTGCATCATAACAAGGTCATAAGCCAACTGTAATATCTTGTAATGTCCTATGGCATATGCCAGTGGGCCCTAGTCACTATGCACTTGTAGCATATGGCACATGTAAGATTGCAAGTTACTAAATTAATGATAATTCCTATTTCTTGAGCATCTCTTTTGTTATTTCCATTGTGTTAAGCTCAAGGTTGCATGGTTGGACAATCCTATCTAGACCCTCCATCTATGATTGCATCACTACCAATCTAAACTCTAAGAGAATTATAGTAGTGCCTATGTACCTATAAATAATTATATAAAACCACTAGCTCATACCTCCAATATCTAAAAAATGAAAGAGGCAAAAACCATAAATGGTTATACCAAAGCAATAGATCAATAATCATGTCTATTATTTTACTTTGAATGGTGAATGATCAAATAAATTAAGTAATGCATGAGGATGGAAGGTTTGAAGTTTCTTATGCAAGTGCTTAATATTGGTTTTTCAAGGCCAAATCTAGTATTAGTTGATACTTTATCTAAATGAGAAACGTTGAGTCTTTTCTTTTGGATCTTCTAAAAGGATTTTTGGAAGACAATAAAGAAGTAAATATTATTCAAGAATACCTTCTATTTAACGGCATCTTGGACATTGGCAATAGTTTGGAATGTATTGTTGCTCCTTATAGCTATAGACTAGGAGAGAGAAGAGAAATAAATAGATTTAATTTTTTTGCTGTATCTATTTAAAAAAGAGTTTTCAAATTAAGATTTTATTACAATCAACATAAATCAAATAACAGAGAAAATTCTTTATTTTAATATAGATAGCTTCCTATTCATAAAAAAAATAAAAAATAGAGATAATATGAATACATAAATTAAATTGGATCTTATAATTATTTATTTTAAAAGGAATACATAAAAGTAGTACAAAGTTCTTAACCTCTCATATAATAAATGTTGAATTAGTAATTTTTGTGTAGAACATTATAAATTTATCCAAATTATTCAAGTTTTAAAATCCCTTCGTAAAATATGAAATTTACATTCATATATTTTTAAGAAAATGTTCAATTTACTGAATTATACTCTACTTTTTTGTGATTGGCATATCACTTTTTCCAATTTGTAAGATTCTACAGAACGTTCCACTTTTCATCTACTAAAAGTGTAATTTGAAATAAATCATAGCAATTAGATTAAAAATTTGTTAACAATTTATATGTGAGAGCGGATCTTTCCTTGAGTCTATCATCCAAACTTTCACTGTTATCAATGTTAAGTTGATGATATTGAATTGTTAAATGCCCCATCTTGCTTGTTAGAAAACCAATATTTATATTGTTTTCTACCCTTTCATATAAATTTTGTAACTTTTTCTATAATAATTCTAAAATTCTTGTTCTTCACCTAGTTTTATATGCTTATGAGTGATATGTGATATAGTTATTGAGGCACCACTCTTGTCACTAAGTTAAAATTATTTTTTTCATTTTTTTTTTTGGTTAGAATCCCTCTTGAATTCATCACTTGCATTCATTTAATAAAAATATTGATTGGGCTACTAAAACTCTACCTACAAACTATCCAAAAAAATAGTTTTTGACATTAGGGTGTACGGTTGAGATATTTTACTAAGATTTATTAAACCTAGATCCCCTCATAAAGGTTCTCACTCGAGAAACTATTAAATATATTTTCTTAGAAAAAATGTCAAGATAAATATCGATAGATTTGTTCTTGATCTTTATATCTAAGTTAGATTTCTAGCCTCCTCATCTACCATTATATACTTCACTACCTCTACTACCTAATGTATAATCTATTTTCCGTTTGTTTTCTTATTAGCTACAACATGATCCTCCCAAACATTTTCTTTCTTTTCTTTTTTTTTCATATAACCCTAAGAACCTTGAACCATTTAGTGTGGACTATTTCTTCTCATGCTATAGTTTACACCAAACTCATTAAAGACCACACACATTATGTTTAATAAACATGCATGCAAATATGAATACCAACCACCACACACATTATGTTTAATAAACATGCATGCAAATATGAATACCAACCTCCAATGATATTTTCAGACCATTAAAGACCACATATGTAATTCAATAGAAACAAGTCTTTGTAATGGAAAGCTTCTTTACCTACTGAATTGTACGGGCAAAAACTTGCGAAAACCATTGTGCAACGTCCAGACTCCATTTTCCCATTATTAGTTTCCTTAATCGATCTGTTGCTCCTCTTTCCTTTTTATTATTAAGCACGGAACTTCTGACTGTTGTTAATCCCTTAATAAATACGATAGGGATAAGAAACTAAAATAATATAAAAATATGATAGGGGACTGATGTTTGACCGTGCGGCTTCAGGATGCAGATGTAAATTCAATGGGTGAATAAAAATTAGTATAGAAGTTGTTGAATATTTAACACTGATGACCAATGGCCATGACATCGTCATTCGCTTGTTACGTATAAATACAGAGAGGCTTCTCACCTCTTTCCACCCATGCACACAACATCTGCACTTTGAGAGAAGGGATAGCTGGTGATAATATTAATTAGGGGTTTTTAATCTCTCTTCTTTCTCTAAATTAAGGAGGAATCTTCTGATAATGTGTGACATAAAGGTAACGATCACAAGCCTAAACTCTGGCTTGAGATTGTGTGTGAATCCCTCCAAAGATAATGATAGCGTTGTTTTATGTCAAACATGTGACAACGACGACTACCAGGTTAGTGTTTGTCTCAATTCACCGTTTACTGATCTGTTTCAATCTTAACATTAATTATTAGACACTTGTGCTTGCTTGACAGAAATGGACGATGACTAAAAAAGATGGCGAGAATAACGAAGATTTATGGAGTTTCAAAAATCTTGAGAATAACGAATTTCTGTGTCCCGACTCTCGCCATGAATACCCCCATGGGGTGAGACTTCAGTCCAGAGTTCTCTATGGTATATATATATATATATATATATATATATATATATATATATATATATATATATTCAACTATATGACATTTTCATGTTTCTGCTACAGGTGCGAAAAAGTGCAAGCGATGAGCATCGCTGGATGGTCGAGAAGGTTTCCGGTCATTCCAAGATCTTGGCCTATCCTAAGGGTCATCTTGTCAAACTTATAACAGTGGTGAACGAGAAGGAGGTCAAAATTCATTCTCTGAATCCCGATGACCTGTATCCCTCATTATTTGATATCACAGAGACCCCCCCTAAAAAGGATTGCTAGGTAGTACTATTAGCCTAAATAAAGCAAAGGGTTTTTTTCAATTTTGCTACCCAGCAACCAAATGCAATTTTTTTCCCTTGCTATTTAATTTTCTATTGCACGTTCTTTTAAGTTATTTGTATTTAATTTTCTATGTACCTTTTTCTTGAAATCATTTAATTATGAAAAATATGAGTTTTTTATAAATAATCTGATGTTAGCTTTCATAATTTTATCACATTTTCTAACAAAAAAAATAGGAATATATGGTCATTTCATTTACTTGTCTATTTTTATTAAATCATTCTATCAATTAAAACAATTTTCTCTAATACATTAGTGTCTACTTCATAGACAGTTATCACATTATACAAATTTTGAGAGCTATTAGGAGTGATGGAATATCTTACTTCAATACATAAATATATAAAACTCGTAACTTTATTGCAATGAATGATATCAAAATTTATATTTAATCAAAAGATGGTAAAATTTCTACTTAATATGAATCGAAAAAATATTAAACAATCACCAAGATAGACTTTAATTATTTCTCAAAATTGAGATATTTGTGAGAAAAATATACCTGCACATTGCATTATTTTACAATATCAATTGACACTGAAATAGTCACATCAATACTATTTCCATTTTTCTTCCTAATGGAGAAATCACATTAGATATCATTCAAAGGATTAATCTCCTCCTTCCTTTTCATAACTATGGTTGAGGTGCTTAGAAGAACAATCTAATCTGTCAACGACATTAGATCTTGGAAAGGGTTAAGGGTAATTGACAATGTTAATCACGTTACGCATCTCCCTATTCTTGGCATAGAGAGTTAAAGAGGGAGCGAGAGATAGATAGAGAGGTGGAGAGGGGGAAAGAAAGAAATGATATATATATGTAGAGAGAGAGAGAGGGGGGTGCTGATGTGCTTTCTATATACATACAAATGCAAATAAATCCACAACAAACCTTATATCTCTTGAAAGATATTTCAACTTTGAGAATTTTTTTTATTCCATATCTCTAATAGCCAAATCTTCACTCAAAGTTACTTATAAACCAATTTAATAGTGGGCTTGTGTAATTTGTGCATTATTTTACACATAAAGGAGTGTAGGATAAGATGAAATTATAGTACATAATTTAAAAATTTACCCGAATTTCATCTTTATTTACAAATATCACAAGGTATTTTGAAATATTTTAACAAAATGACAAGTAAATTTGACCAATTCTTATAAATATATCTAAAATGATAAAAAAAGTATTAAAAGGATAAAGGGAGAGAAAAAGAATGAGTTAGAAATCCTACGTTTTGGTGATTTCACATGAATACTCTTACAAATCCTCTTCTTCTGATGAGGAAGAAGGAGATAACACTAAAATGGAAGAAAGGGATCCCAAAGGTAAACAAATAGAGATCCAAATAAAGGAAGGCGAGGGTGATCATGAGTCGTCCAATGGAAAATCTGCTATGCCCGAATGGTTGGAGAGGCAACTTGAAAAGAAGACTCTTACCCCAAAGGATCCAAGAGCAAGGCTGGAGGCTATCTTAGCCCAAACACAGATCACCACCAAGAAATAGACGAAGCCCAAAATCATATCTAAGGTAACGATGGACGCTTTTGGGTCAAGAACTGTGCAAGTAGCCACGCCGATGGTGGGAAAGGAAGGAGTAATCCATAATATCTCCACCATTGATATAGGAACTACTACTAGAGAGCAAAAGGTAGGACACCTCAAGGAGTCTGTGGCTATGGTGGTGCATCTAATACAAAAAGATAAAGTCTCAAAGGATGAGCTTAAAGCACAGGCACCTGATTTGATAGCTTACATCCAACAATGGTCTTCAGTTGAAGAAATGCCTTCCACACCCACGGCTCCCCCTCAATTGTTGTCCAAGGAACAAATCGATAAGCTGAAAAAAACAAAGAGTTTGGAAAAAATTATAGAAAGCTAGTTCCGACAGGTTTTATACGTCAGAAATATGGGTATCAGTCGGGCTGTTAGAATAGCTAACAAGTTCCAAGACTTTTAACAGTCTCTGGAAAGCATCAAGAAAAAATGCATTGACTTCCCTGTGACGTATGAATCCACCTACCCAAAGGCCAAGGCTATCCTCTGACTGCCAAGTGCCACATGGGAAAGGGAGCTTGCACTCAAGAGGGACGATTATTGGCTCATGGATGTTTGGAGTCAAGACTTTGAGAACCGAAAAGAAAGATTGAGGTAGGTGATTGAAAAAGTAGATCCAAACATTGAGTGGATCAAAGAGATTAGGGTGGATTGTGTCTGATACCTGAATATAATGATAGGTTATTAGATGCTCGTCCTATAAATGGACCCAAATAAATTTAGGCCCCATTTCCAAGAAAGGACAGAGGATGGGATGTCAAATGAAATAACCACAGATTTCATGAGTTTTGTCATCCGAGGCTTCACACAGTCATAGTTGTTCTCAGACCATGCTACCAAGTATGATGAAGACTGGAAAAGGCTTGAGGACAACTCCAAGGAGTGGAATTATCAAGTATTGCGGTCTGAGGTCATAGAGGTCGACAAATTGCAACTCGTAATTTTGAAGTTCATGGAGTATGCAGCTTTGAAGAGAGGGGAAGGCAACCCTATTATTAGTGAAGAGCTTTTAAAGGAATAGCTACAACAAAAGGGTAATCAGCAAAGGACAAGATGCTACAGTGTTTTCACTAGAGGACAAAATAAGGGTGAAGACAAAGTTGTATTTTAAATTATAATATATTTGGGGGTAGGTAGAACCATAATTTGTAGTGAATCTTGGCCACACAATAAGTTTAACCTTGGATATTTGTTCTAGTTATTGGGAACTATAAATGGGGGTCTCCTCTCATTTTCAAGAGAGAGTTGAGTTATTGTAAAGACATGATACAGAAATTTCTAATGAAAATACATTGACTTGGTGCATTTTCTAAGCTTCTTCACATGGTTCATGATTCAATCTACATTGTTAGATGTTTTATTTAGATTTACATTGTTGTTCTAGTTAGCTTTAAACTGCTTAATTAGATACTGGTAATGTTGTTTTGTTATCATAGAAATTTCTACTTTATTGATGCTTTCTAGTCCATACTTTTTGCTATTTGCTACTAGTAAATGGTCTTGTAAAGCTAGTATGGGCTAAAACTTAAAGCTGCTTTTAAACTTTTATCTCTATTCATGCATGTATGTGGTAAATGAATTATAAAATATCTGCAGACCTTTGATGATAGAACACATTTCATGATACTGTAGGTTTCTTGGTTAAGTGGAATCTTATTCAAAGGAAGCTGTCCATAGCAAATCCTCCATGATCATTGTTCATCACTAGTTGCAGATCCAGGAACCTTCTCTCTTCCCTACTCTTTTTCCTCTTTTTTTAGAAACAACCTATTCTAAGGTTCATTGTGCATTATAAAGCCAAAACATAAGGAAAACATTGAAGTTTTACATTTTTGTTTGAACCTGTAGCAAAGTGCACCTTAACTTTCATCTCAGAAGCTTTAGATTTTAAGATCCAACTCACATCCAGCTACGTAAGTCTGCCCTGTGATACCAAAAAAATCACATTAAACATCAACTGAGGAATTCCATGCAAGTCAAGACCTGACACCTGAGAGACCTTGGGGTGATTTTTAGCAACTTGTTGTTGGAAGTCTCCTTTAAAGAGAGGTACTGCACCTACACATTGCTTGTGCTGAAAAAGTGTGCAAAAACACCCATCAACAATATATAACACGGTTATAAGATGATAACCACTATCTTTTATCACACGATTACAAGGATACATTTATACTTTACATCTGCTTTCAGTACAATACATAGATCAAATATACGAGTTTACATCATAAACTTCCCAACACATGTGGGGGTAATACATCAATCCAAGAGTATAACTAAAATACATAATAAGAATCTATCTACAAGAAAATATATGGCTCATGCTCCATTTGGAAGGAATTGCACCGTACACACACTGATGGGGAACCCAACGGGGTGTGTAGCATGTTCCACCCAACTACGTGGGTTTTAGAAAAACCCACCCCCCTTGCCAGGAGATGACAAGGAAGAATCCTCCACCAAGGATGTCCAAATAGAAAACAACAAAACTCAACTCCAGAGAAGAGTGACATGGGAATACATAGTCAAACACAAAATCAATAGATTCAAAAATCATAACATCAATAGATCACAAAACATAACATCAATAGACCACTTCCAAAGACTTGCAAAATTAACAAATCATAAAAAGGTGTACTAACACAATGAAACACTACATCTCAAATGAAGCACATGTGAGGCATAAACCATCCCGCCACCATCCACATACATAATTACTCACTAAAACAGGAACAAGTCAAGCATAGGAACCAAAATTACAATTACAATCAAACTTTTCCAAATCCAAAATCAAATGATAAATACATTATTCAGTGAACTGCCTCATGCCTTTGGAAGTCTAAATCCAAATTAACTCCTAATGGGGGTACTGTGACATTGAGCGTTTCCATATTGATTAAAAGGAAAAAGAATTAACACAAGGTAGATAAAAACAAATCCAACTTGAACAAAAAAATCCATCAAACCGTAGTTCACAATTTGACTGAAAATGCCATTATGATATTCCAAATCCAATTAAAAGATACACTTATCTAGAGAATTTAAAATTTTCCCTAAATGCTAAAATTGCTTCTTTCCATTTAAATCTATTAATGTAACTCAGTTATTTCATTCATACTAAAATATGTGTATGTATGTACATTCCTTTCTTTCAAATAATATTTCTGAAATAAACTTGATTTAAAATAACTAGTTTATAGCCTATCAACATATGGTGAGATCACAAAATTATCATCATCATCATCATATATATATATATATTCATTAAATGTTAAACATCATTATTTAAAATCCATTTAAATTCTAACATACAAAATAATCAAATATATATATATGAATACATATACACACACACACACACATATATAATGAAATATAAAAAGGTGTAAGAAACATGTGACGAGGGTGCAACCCGAGATGCTAAAAATTGACACACCAAATAGAGAACGTTATTTTATTATTCGTAAAATAATCTTCTTACATGCAGAGGATCTAATATCCCCATGTTTTGAAAATATGCAAACTACATAGTTACAAAAAAACCCCTTTTTGAAGTATGCAAACTTGTCCACAAAAGCTACCCAAAACATAAAAAAACCTGCCCATAAATGGAGCTCGCTTTTAGCTTGTAGCCAAAAAAACATACAAATTTGAGTTTTTGGCAGTATGGCACCGAAAATTAGAAATTCAAATTCAAATTTCAAAAGTACATTTGAAAATTAGTATCTTCTAGAAAGTGCGCCAACTTCTGGGAGCCATAACTTTTGATCTGAGACTCCATTTTTTGAACACATTCACACGACTTCAATAATTAAATAAGCATGTTCAAGCCATGTTGCAACATAAAATCAAGGAAATATATATAAAACACTATGAAACAAGACTTAAAATGCCATGAAAATGACAAGGGGCCATTTTTCTACCGCACAAATCTACATGATTATCATTAAGGGATTTCAAGTGGGACCTAGTAGAGTTGTGGAGTTGAAGGAGAAGCTACCACATCAACCACCATAGAAGATTGAGAAAACCTTAGACATAAGAAATTAAAGGTGAAATTGAAACAAGTAGTACCAACAATACTTGGTGAACTGGAAATGAAGACTAGTGGAGGATTCACCATGCATCTCTCAGGTTAAGGTGGACCACTTTGGTTTTCCTCTAGCCTCAATGAAGTGAGGGACTCACTTTTATTCCAACCCTGGGTGTCTGATACAGGAGCATCCCTAGTTGTAAAGAAATCTTGTATCAATCAAAGACATTTCTTTTCGTACAATTTAGTTTGTAGTTATCTCAATAGTATCTTCCACATTTCACGGCATTATCATTTCTTAGCTCACATAAATGATATAGATTCTAAATGAGCCCATCTTCAACATACCAAAATTTCATGGGATTTGCATTCATTTGTAGAAAGTTATTAGTCTCAAAATTTCATTATCAATTCTCTATCAAAGTAATGAGGGCCTATTTGGTCCAAACTGATTGTGCGAACAATTTTTGAAATGTTTGGAGCTTAATGAAAGACCATTGAAGGCACTTTATGTTAGGGGGACTATCTTGGAGATCCGCAATACATTTCCATTGCATGATCATTTATTTTATCATGTTCTTAGGTCGACCTACACGTTTTATCCTGAATTGGGATTGTAAGCCCTTGAGGCTGACATGGACCATAATTATAGTTAGAGATTCATATTAACATCATTTGTGATATATTATAAAGTAATTAAGTAGTTAGTAGATAGAAAAGGAAAATAGTTCAAGCTGTCTAGGTTATTGCATCATAACAAGGTCATAAGCCAACTGTAATATCTTGTAATGTCCTATGGCATATGCCAGTGGGCCCTAGTCACTATGCACTTGTAGCATATGGCACATGTAAGATTGCAAGTTACTAAATTAATGATAATTCCTATTTCTTGAGCATCTCTTTTGTTATTTCCATTGTGTTAAGCTCAAGGTTGCATGGTTGGACAATCCTATCTAGACCCTCCATCTATGATTGCATCACTACCAATCTAAACTCTAAGAGAATTATAGTAGTGCCTATGTACCTATAAATAATTATATAAAACCACTAGCTCATACCTCCAATATCTAAAAAACGAAAGAGGAAAAAACCATAAATGGTTATACCAAAGCAATAGATCAATAATCATCTTTATTCTTTTACTTTGAATGGTGAATGATCAAATAAATTAAGTAATGCATGAGGATGGAAGGTTTGAAGTTTCTTATGCAAGTGCTTAATATTGGCTTTTCAAGGCCAAATCTAGTATTAGTTGATACTTTATCTAAATGAGAAACGTTGAGTCTTTTCTTTTGGATCTTCTAAAAGGATTTTTGGAAGACAATAAAGAAGTAAATATTATTCAAGAATACCTTCTATTTAATGGCATCTTGGACATTGGCAAGAGTTTGCAATGTATTGTTGCTCCTTAAAGCTATAGACTAGGAGAGAGAAGAGAAATAAATAGATTTCATTTTTTTGCTGTATCTATTTAAAAAAGAGTTTTCAAATTAAGATTTTATTACAATCAACATAAATCAAATAACAAAGAAAACTCTTTATTTTAATATAGATAGCTGCCTATTCATCAAAAAAATAATAATAATAGAGATAATATGAATACATAAATTAAATTGGGTCTTATAATTATTTATTTTAAAAGGAATACATAAAAGTGTTGTGCCCTCAGCACACACGCCCCGTTCAGAACAGGGACCCTCTTTTCTTTTGCTTTGCCGGGTCTTTCGGGGCCCCCTTGTTTTGCGTGCCCCTCTTTTTTTGATATTCTGCATGGTCGATGTTGCTCTAAGGTTTCATCCTAAAATCGACTGCGCTTTCCCTTTTTGTTTTTGCTGCCCTCCGGGGCCTCGTGGGTTCCTTTGGCTTTGTTTAGCTCTAGACGGCCTTGGGCCCCCTCGGGCCCGGGCCTCCGGGATTCCCTTATTGGGCTTCCCCCTTTCGTTCGCCACCCTTTGCGGCATTCCCTGGGCATCTTTCTGCCCTCCGGAGCCTGCCTTGCCATCTCCCGTTCGGAAGTCTTCGGGGATTTCCCGGACGGCCCCTGCTCCTTCGGGCCCCGGGCTCCGGAAGTCCGCGTCTGGACTTCCGTCCCGGGATCGCCCCCACCATCCCCATATAACGCGAGGTCTTTGGCGGCAAACTCCCGACGGCCTCCCGACCGCCGGGCCCTGAGCATCCAGTCGCCGCCGTCGCAAAGTCATCGCAATTTCTCACGGCAGCCGTCGTCTCTCATCCCTCCGGCCTTTGGGTCCTGGGGTCTCATCTGCTGCCGCCAACCTAATTTGAATTTCACCAACCTTTTGGCGCGGCCGTACATGCAATAAATGATCGCATTAA
Organism: Sequoia sempervirens; assembly: GCA_007258455.2. Lineage (NCBI taxonomy): Eukaryota > Viridiplantae > Streptophyta > Pinopsida > Cupressales > Cupressaceae > Sequoia > Sequoia sempervirens. The sequence continues at coordinate 36,959 of VDFB02270447.1, forward strand.
TGGCAGATAGGGTATATAATGTATGATCGGCCAATTTCATTTTCACTTTGCGAATTTGAGCGAGTTGATAAGGCCAGCATCTGGAGCCCACTGCAATCAGCATCGTCACGATCGTCCAAGTCTACCGCAATCCGTCGATTCTCAGTGAATTCCGCATCTCCCCGCCTAGTGTTTTCGAGGTAGGCCATCCTCGTTTGCCCTCCAATCATTTTTTATTATTTTCAGGCATGTCGTTAAAATGAACTATTGATTAAATTGCATGAAATTAAAGAACACCCCGTCGCTCCCATAACCCATATCTTCAAAATTTCTGGAACCCATCAGAATTGCCCTCACTGCCGGCTCGGGACTTGTCTGCGTCATGGGCGTTCTTCGCGCAGTGCAAAGGTCCTTGCCGGGCCCGAAACCCTCCATCGCCGTCAGAATCTGGAACTCAAAAGCTCCTGACGGAGGTCCGCCCTTCTGGGCCCGGACCTCCGGGTTTCCCCTCCTGGACCTCCGCGTCTAATTTGTCGCCATTTTTTTTAATGGTGAAGTCTTCCGGCGAGGCCCCATCTGCTTCCCGGTCCCCGGGCCCCGAGTGTCCCTTCGCCACCGCCGTCGTCCGATCGCTGCCTATACCTCGCAGCGGCTATCGTCTCCCATCTCTCCGGTCGCCGGGTTCTGGTCCGCCTTCCACCGCTGTCGTTCAAACTATCACAAAATGTCTCTCGACAGCCGTTAGCCCGCGTTGTCCCACCCCCAGGGTCTTGAGATGCCTTTCGCCGTCGTCGCCCTGACCGCTGTCATAACCTCGTGGTGGCCGTCGCCGTGCGTCCTCTTGTGGGCCGGACTCCGGGGGTCTCCTCGCCGTCGCCACTGATCCGCATTGCAAAATCCCTCGACGGCGAACCTCCGTCGGCTCCCTGCCCTCCGAGCTCCGGTCGTCTCCTCACCGCCGCCGTTCAAAATGATCAAGGATTATGTGGCAGCCATCAGCCCGCGTCCTCCGGGCCACCAGGCCCCGGGTTTCTGGTTGCCGCCTGGCCTAAATTTCATACCTTATACCGGTCGTCCTTTGGCCTCGCGGGCCCCGGACCTTAGACTTCCTCGTCTGAAATTCTGCCCGCAGTTCGCCGTCCCCAACGGCTGCCCCTTAATTGCCTTCCAGCTTGAAACCTCCGAAGTTCCTTAAATCAATCTAGACCGACTCAAAACAAGAATCTGACTTCGACCCACGTCCTAAATCATGCCATTCTCCATCTTGGACCTCTTAAAATACCAAAATTTGGCCAACGGGGGTCTCCGGGAACTTTCGGTCGTGTTTTCCCTCTCTGACAGCATTCCTGTTAAGGAAGTCCGGCCCTCCGTGCCCGGATTGTCCAAATGCTCTAAAATGAAATTGATATCATCTGAGGATAAAGTTTATGATGTATTTGAATAATTATCTAGATGATATGCTCATAATGTGGACTAACATTAATGCTGTTGATGTTTTGTTGTGCTGACTTCGCCCTTTGCTTGCAGGATATATGGAATTGGCTGCAGGAACTTCAGGGGCCTCCGCCGAAAAGGATAAGGGCAAGAAATCCGGAAGAGCTGCTCGGGGAAAAGACGACAAAGATCAGATGAAGTTCCAATTTTAGGGTGAGCCACTCTAGTCGAAGGTCTCGACTGACTGGAGAGAAATCTCAGACACCAATAAAGGCCAGGTGGACATAGATGAGTTCACCCAGAGGGTCAAGGTCGACCCTAAAACGAAGAATGCGAGGTTGATACGCCAAAGTGGAATTGCCAAAGCTGTCGACTTCCCTCCGTCTCTGATAGCACCTGAATTAGTAATGGCTTGCCAAGAAGCCTACCAAGCGGACACCAGAATGATCGTGGACAAGGAGGGGAACATCCTTGCCGACATGTCTCCAGAAGGAATCACTAAAATGTTTCACATTCCTACATTCCCACATATGCAAGTCCCCACTTTGGAGCAGTGTCAAGCGGCATGGGATGCCAATCCATTGGGCTGCAAGAAGTCAATTAACATTTACTGGTTAAAGGAGAAACGGGGCAGCACTGCAAAGGTTCCCCAAGAGCTGTTCCGCAGCGATTTTCAAGAAGATTATCATGACTTGGTGACTATGCTAAGCAGGGTCATGGGCCTCCCAGCAGCCGCCTACTTCCAAGAGTGGATGGCTTACTACATTGAACAGATCATACAAGGAAATGAGGACATGAAAACTAAGATCTCATTCGACTGGGGGAGTATCATCAGCAACTGCTTCCACGAGTAGTTTGTAAATGTCAAGAAAACCTCCAAGTTCTACATGACCTCATACCTGGTATAATCCTTGGCTGGTCATAGACAATATAGTGGGCTATTTATGGTGCCAGATCAGGATCATAAATGAGGGCTCAAGCCTTTTGACTGGTACCCTCAACTACAATACTACAACTTCAAGAAAGAGTATTGTCGGGTCAATAACGCCTTCATATTCCACGTTAATAGTTTGATAGCCGGGGACTTCGAGAGAAGGGTATCCCACAGCGCTAGGGCACTCCTAAGGGAGTATGCTTTCCTGTATATTCAATTCCCCAAATTCACCTACATCCGTGCCCAGGGATTCACGGAATGGCCGAACAAGTTTCCAAGGTACCCTAACGATAGAATTATTCTCCTAGAGCTCTCCCGGCAGCTCCAACACATTCAGACGGTCTTCAATAACAAGCATGTAGCAGGGATCCCCTATCGCATGACCCTCGGCCAGGGTGTATATCGACTGCAAACATCTTAATGTGCCGACAACTCAAAGAAAGAACTTAAAGAATATAACTTTCAATGGTACATAGCTCGCCCACGAATGGACCCACATGGCCATGTCAGGAAGGTACTGGGGCCGGCTTATGCTCACCAATACCACATTGAGGAATTATGGGCAGACTGCCAAGATGACAAGGAGGTCTGCGCAAGGCACTACATGCACATGACGGTATTATTTCTAAGAAGAGTGCGACTGTTCCAGGTGCCTGACCAGCTCGAAGAAGATGAGTCTACAATAGTGCACCCAAGGTACCCTGCAGTCGCTAACCTGCCAATACCGTCGATCGACTGGGACGAGCAGGAGGTCGACAACCTAGATACCATCACCCAGCCGATCATAGCTCGCACCAAGGAGTGGGTCAATGGGAGGGTCGCTCAACTGAAGCAACAAGGGGTGGCTCTAACATATGAAGCGCTCAAGAGCAAGCCAAGCGCCATGGAGGATGTTGCTACCTCCCCATTAGCTGGTGAGACTTCCAAGTCTCCCCCCATCACCAGGTCCCAGAAGAGAAAAGAAGCAGAAACGGCACAGTCTGCGGACCCCAAAGAACAAGCAACGAAGGACATGGGAGGCTCATCTCCCAAGAAGCTCAAGAGGACAGTGATCACAACAGAGGCACAGCCTCCCTTGCTTCTTCCTCCCCCGGCTGGTGTGTTGCCCACCTCTCAGGCCGCAATCGCCTCATCTCCACAGGCGGTGGACATTTCTGTTCACCTTGCCTCTTCACCCCCGGCCGCGTCAATAATCAATATCAACTCCTCCTCTAGCATGACCACTTCCCCTTCCTCTGCTGCTACCATGTCACCCATTACCTCCTTGCCTCTGGCAACAATAGCATCGCCTGTTCCCCTTTCCATTGTGCCTGAGGCCATTACATGGCACCTGTAGAGTCTTCCCCCCGAACTCTCGCAAATCCTAATGGACCCTGCTCTCTAGGTAGCCCTTGCCCAAGCCCTCACAACAGCTCATCTTTCGCAACCGCCAACAGGTTCGCCGGCTATGGAGGCCACAATGCAGATTTCCAAAGAGTTGGAAGAGCTGGAACAGGAGGCTTCGAAGCCTATCGAAGAAGAGGTCGATGATTACTATGAGCAACCCGAATATGAGCACAGAACCATGGACAAGGTGGCCTACGAGGAAGAAGAGACAAGCTCTTCCGAGGGCGAGGATGGAGAGGATGGCTCGGGTGCCAAGGAAATTATTCAAGTTTTTGATGAAGACATTGAAGAGGAGTTGGCTCAGTAGCCAAAGGATGTCGGGGAGGAGGCAGAACAGTCGCCACGTGGTGAAGAGGGACAGCCACAAGAAGAGCAACCTAAAAAGGATATCGCTGAGGCCGAGACCCATATTGTGAAGAGCCCCGAGGCTGTGGCTGCTGAAGAGAAGAAAGAAGAGGAGGCAGAAAAAGATGAAGATCCCACCCGGGTGTTGTCTACCAAGGCACCCGTTAAACACCTCGTGTTTTATCAAGACTCTGACGAGGAGGAGGATGCTGCTAAGGAAAAGCAAGAGCTTCAAAAGGAAAAGGAGGCAGAAGTCTTGCCTCTAACTGAAAAGGGTGAAGGCAGCCATGATGCACCCAAGGACAAATCTGCCATGCCCGACTGGCTGGAAAAGTAGCTTGAAAAGACTACTCCTGTTCTGAGCGACCCGAGGTCGAGATTGGAAGCCATCTTGGCTTGATCCCTAACCCCAACAAAGAAGGAGAAGAAGCCTAAGGTCTGTTCCAAAATAACCATGGACGCTTCTGGCTCCCGGGCAGCACAAGTAGCAACACTAACTATTGGCCAAGCTGGAGTTAGCTACAATATCTCTAAAATTGACCTAGGGATGGCAACCAGGGAACAAAAGGTCGAACATCTGGAGGAGTAAGTGGCCACGGTAGTGCACTTGATCAAACAAGACAAGGTCACCAAGGACGAGCTTAAGGCACAGGTTGCTGCCTGGCCTAAATGTCATACCTTATACCGACTGTCCTTTGGCCTCGCAGGCCCCAAACCTCAGACTTCCTCATCCAGAATTCTACCCGTTGTTTGCCGTTCCCAACGGCTGCCCCTTAATTGCCTTCCAGCCTGAAACCTCTGAAGTTCCTTAAATCAATCCAGACCGACTCAAAACCAGAATCTGACTTCGACCCACATCCTAAATCATGCCGTTCCCCATCTTGGACCTCTTAAAATACCAAAATTTGGCCAACGGGGGTCTCCGGGAACTTTCGGTCGTGTTTTCCCTCTCTGACAGTATTCCTGTCAGGGAAGTCTGGCCCTCCGGGCCCGGATTGTCCAAATGCTCTAAAATGAAATTGATATCATCTGAGGATAAAGTTTATGATGTATTTGAATAATTATCTAGATGATATGCTCATAATGTGGACTAACATTAACGCTGTTGATGTTTTGTTGTGTTAACTTCGCCCTTTGCTTGCAGGATATATGGAATCGGCTACAGGAACTTCAGGGGCCTCCGCCGAAAAGGATAAGGGCAAGAAATCTGGAAGAGCCGCTCAGGGAAAAGATGAGAAAGATCAGACGAAGTTCTAATTTCAGGGTGAGCCACTCCAGTCGAAGGTCTCGACTGACTGGAGAGAAATCTCAGACACCAATATAGGCCAGGTGGACATAGATGAGTTCACCCAGAGGGTCAAGGTCGACCCTAAAATGAAGAATGCTAGGTTGATACGCCAAAGTGGAATTGCCAAAGCTGTCGACTTCCCTACATCTCTGATAGCACCTGAATTAGTAATGGCTTGCCGAAAAGCCTACCAAGCGGACACCAGAATGATCGTGGACAAGGAGGGGAACATCCTCGCCGACATGTCTCCAGAAGGAATCACTAAAACATTTCACATTCCTACATTCCCAGATATGCAAGTCCCTACTTTAGAGCAGTGTCAGGCGGCATGGGATGCCAATCCATTGGGCTGCAAGAAGTCAATTAACATTTACTGGTTAAAGGAGAAATGGGGCAGCGCTGCAAAGGTTCCCCAAGAGCTGTTCTGCAGCGATTTTCAAGAAGATTATCACGACTTGGTGACTATGCTAAGCAGGGTCATGGGCCTCCCAATAGCCACCTACTTCCAAGAGTGGATGGCTTACTACATTGAACAGATCATACGAGGAAATGAGGACGTGAAAACTAAGATCTCATTCGACTGGGGGAGTATCATCAGCAACTGCTTCCATGAGCAGTTTGTAAATGTCAAGAAAAGATCCAACTTCTACATGACCTCATACCTGGTATACTCCTTGGCTGGTCAGAGACAATATAGTGGGCTATTTATGGTGCTAGATCAGGATCATAAACAAGGGCTCAAGCCTTTTGACTGGTACCCTCAACTACAATACCGCAACTTCAAGAAAGAGTACTGTCGGGTCAATGACGCCTTCATAGGCCACGTTATTAGATTGATAGCCGGGGACTTCGAGAGAAGGGTATCCCATAGCGCCAGGGCACTCCTAAGGGAGTATGCTTTCCTATATATTCAATTCCCCAAATTCACCTACATCCATGCCCAGGGATTCACGGAATGGCCGAACAAGTTGCCAAGGTACCCTAATGATAGAATTATTCTCCTAGAGCTCTCCCGACAGCTCCAACACATTCAGATGGTCTTCAGCAACAAGCATGTAGCAGGGATCCCCTATCCCATGACCCTCGACTAGGGCGTATATCGACTACAAACATCTTAATGTGCCGGCAACTCAGAGAAAGAACTTAAAGAATATAACTTTGAATGGTACACGGCTAACCCGCGAATGGACCCACATGGCCATGTTAGGAAGGCGCTGGGGTTAGCTTATGCTCACCAATACCACGATGAGGACTTCTGGGCAGACTACCAAGATGATAAGGAGGTCCACACAAGGCACTACATGCATATGACGGTATTATTTCTAAGAAGAGTGCAACTATTCCAGGTGCCTGACCAGCTCGAAGAAGATGAGTCTACAATAGTGCACCCAAGGTACCCTGCAGTCGCTAACCTACCAATACCGTCGATCGACTGGGACGAGCAGGAGGTTGACGACCTAGATACCATCACCCAGCCGATCATAGCTCGCACCAAGGAGTGGGTCGACGGGCAGGTTGCTCATCTGAAGCAACAAGGGCTGGCTCTAACATATGAAGTGCTCAAGAGCGAGCCAAGCACCACGGAGGATGTTGCTGCCTCCCCATCAGCTGGTGAGACTTCAGGGTCTCCCCCCATCACCAGGTCCCAGAAGAGAAAAGAAGCAGAAACGACACAATCTGCAGACCCCAAAGAACAAGCAACGAAGGACACGGGAGGCTCATCTCCCAAGAAGCTCAAGAGGATAATGATCACAACAGAGGCACAGCCTCCCTTGCTTCTTCCTCCCTCGGCTGGTGTGCTACCCGCCTCTCAGGCCATAATCGCCTCATCTCCACAGGCAGTGGACATTTATGTTCACCTTGCCTCTTCACCCCCGGCCGAGTCAATAATCAATATCGACTCCTCCTCTAGCATGACCACTTCCCCTTCCTCTGCTGCTACCATGTCACCCATTACCTCCTTGCCTCTGGCAACAATAACATCACCTGTTCCCCTTTCCACTGTGTCCGAGGCCATTACACGACACCTGTAGAGTCTTCCCCCCGAGCTCTCGCAAATCCTAATGGACCCTACTCTCCAGGTAGCCCTTGCCCAAGCCCTCGCAATAGCTCAGCCTTCGCAACTGCCAATAGGTTCGCCGGCCATGGAGGCCACAATGCAGATTTCCAAAGAGTTGGAAGAGCTGGAACAGGAGGCTTCGAAGCCTATCGAGGAAGAGGCCGATGATTACTACGAGCAACCCAAATACGAGCACAAAACCATCGACAATGTGGCCTATGAGGAAGAAGAGACAGGCTCTTCCAAGGATGGGGATGAAGAGGATGGCTCGGGTGCCAAGGAAATTATTCAGGTTTTCGATGAAGACATTGAAGAGGAGTTGGCTCAGCAGCCAAAGGATGTCGGGGAGGAGGCAAAACAGTCGCCACATGGTGAAGAGGGACAGCCACAAGAAGAGCAACATAAAAAGGATATCACTGAGGCCGAGACCCATATTGTGAAGAGCCCCGAGGCCGTGGCTGCTGAAGAGAAGAAAGAAGAGCAGGCAGAAAAAGAAGAAGATCCCACCCGGGTGTTGTCTACCAAGGCACCCATTAAACACCTCATGTTTTATCAAGACTCTAACGAGGAGGAGGATGCTACCAAGGAAAAGGAAGAGCTTCAAAAGGAAAAGGAGGCAGAAGTCTTGCCTCTAACTGAAAAGGGTGAAGGCAGCCATGATGCACCCAAGGACAAATCTGCCATGCCCGACTGGTTGGAAAAGTAGCTTGAAAAGACTACTCCTATTTTGAGTGACCCGAGGTCGAGATTGGAAGCCATCTTGGCTCAATCCCTAACCCCAACAAAGAAGGAGAAGAAGCCTAAGGTCTGTTCCAAGATAACCATGGATGCTTCTGGCTCCCGAGCAGCACAAGTAGCAACACCAACTGTTGGCCAAGTCGGAGTTAGCTACAATATCTCTACAATTGACCTAGGGACCGCAACCACGGAACAAAAGGTCAAACATCTAGAGGAGTCAGTGGCCACGGTAGTGCACTTGATCAAACAAGACAAGGTCACCAAGGACGAGCTTAAGGCACAGGTTGCTGCCCTGACCGAATAATATTCAGCAGTGGTCCTTAGTAGATGACTTGCCCACTACCTCTACAGATGCACTGCAGCTACTCTCCAAGGAGCAGATAAATAAGCTAGAAAGGAGGAAGAAGTTGGAGAGGACCACTCAGGATTGGTTCCAACAGGTCATAAACATTTCAAACAAGGGGATCAGCTTGGCTGTGCAGATAGCCAACAAGTTCCTGGACCTGGTCCAATCTCTGGAGGGCACGAAGAAACTCTACATCAACTTCCCTGCAATCTACGACTCCGCCTTCTCGAAGGTTGAGGCCATCCTTCAAATGCCAGAAAGCACATGGGAAGAAAAGCTAGAGCTAAAAAAAGAGGATCACTGGTTGGTAGACATATGGCGCAGAGACCTTATCAACCAGAAGGAAAGGATGGAGCAGATCCTGAACAAGGTAGATCTAGATATCGAGTGGATCAAGGAGATCCGGGCGGAATGCACCCAGTATCTTAAGCTGATGACAGGCCATGATATTCCCACGGTACAATTGGATGCCGAAAAGATCAAGCCATACTTTGAGGAAAAGATGAAGGACGGGATAGCCGGAGATATCACAACAGACTTCCTAAGTTTCGCTGCCCGTGCCTTCGATCGATCAGAGTTGTTCAGGGACCAGGGCTCAAAGTATGATGAAGATTGGAAGCGGCTGGAGGAGAACACCAAAGAATGGAGCTACCAGGCGTTGAGATGCAAGATCCTCGAGGTAGACAAGCTCCAGGTCATAATCCTCAAGTATATAGAGCACTCCCCTCATTTGCAAAAGGAGAGAGTTGAGTTGTTGTAAAGACATGCTATAGAAATTTATAAGAAATAGCATTGATTTGGTGCATTTCCTTGTTTTCTCTCATGTCATTTGATTCACTTCTCCAATATTAGATGTTTAGCTTAGATCTCTTTGCTATTTAGCTAGCTGTTTATTGCATTTGGGTAAATCTTAGGAATGTTGTTTGGTGTTTATGAAAATTCCTACACTGTTGATGATCCCTTAGTCCATACTTTTTACTATTTACTGAAGGTAGATAGCTGTGCAAAGTTAGCCTGGACTTGATTAAAGCTGCCCCAAACACTTATCTTTAGTTCATGCATGTATATGGTGGATGAAGGATAAAAATCTGTTGCCCTTAGAAGATAGCACAATTTCCATGATACTGTGAAATCCTTGGTTAAGTGGGACATTGTTTTAAGGAATTGTCCATTGCAGGAACTCCATTGTCACTGTTCGCAGCAAGCTTTAGGCTTAGGAACTTTTCTTCCTCTTTGCTCTTTTCACTTTTTTTTAGAAACTGAACAATACCAAGGTTCATTGCACATTATAAAGCCAAACCTGCAACTAGATGGAGTTTGAGACTGTTGTTTGAACCTATAGCCAACACATAACTGCTTTCATGCTAAGAACTCCTTTTCGAAGATCAAACTTCATGCTTCGCATCTACACTTTGTATTTCTGTAAGGCCGCCTTGTGATTCCAGCAAATCACATCAAACTACTGAGGTATCTAAGCACTGTCATGACCTGACATCTGAGAGACCTTGGGATAGTGTTCTCCAATTCGATTGTGGAAGATTGTCTTTCAAGAGAGTTAGCGCACCTACACACTGCCTGTGTTGAAAAGTGCATAAAAACACCATCAACAAAAAGTAGTACAAAATTCTTAACCTCTCATATAATAAATGTAGAATTAGTAATTTTTGTGTAGAACATAATAAATTTATCCAAATTATTCATGTTTTAAAATCCCTTCGTAAAATATGAAATTTACATTCATATATTTTTAAGAAAATGTTCAATTTACTGAATTATACTCTACTTTTTTGTGATTGGCATATCACTTTTTCCAATTTGTAAGATTCTACAGAACGTTCCACTTTTCATCTACTAAAAGTGTAATTTGAAATAAATCATAGCAATTAGATTAAAAATTTGTTAACAATTTATATGTGAGAGCGGATCTTTCCTTGAGTCTATCATCCAAACTTTCACTGTTATCAATGTTAAGTTGATGATATTGAATTGTTAAATGCCCCATCTTGCTTGTTAGAAAACCAATATTTATATTGTTTTCTACCCTTTCATATAAATTTTGTAACTTTTTCTATAATAATTCTAAAATTCTTGTTCTTCACCTAGTTTTATATGCTTATGAGTGATATGTGATATAGTTATTGAGGCACCACTCTTGTCACTAAGTTTAAATTATTTTTTTCATTTTTTTTTTTGGTTAGAATCCCTCTTGAATTTATCACTTGCATTCATTTAATAAAAATATTGATTGGGCTACTAAAACTCTACCTAAAAACTATCCAAAAAATTAGTTTTTGGCACTAGGGTGTACGGTTGAGATATTTTACTAAGATTTATTAAACCTAGATCCCCTCATAAAGGTTCTCACTTGAGAAACTATTAAATATATTTTCTTAGAAAAAATGTCAAGATAAATATCGATAGATTTGTTCTTGATCTTTATATCTAAGTTAGATTTATAGCCTCCTCATCTACCATTATATACTTCACTACCTCTACTACCTAATGTATAATCAATTTTCCGTTTGTTTTCTTATTAGCTACAACTTGATCCTTCCAAACATTTTTTTTTTTTTTTTTCATATAACCCTAAGAACCCTTAACCATTTAGTGTGGACTATTTCTTCTCATGCTATAGTTTACACCAAATTCATTAAAGACCACACACAAACATGCATGCAAATATGAATACCAACCACCACACACATTATGTTTAATAAACATGCATGCAAATATGAATACCAACCTCCAATGATATTTTCAGACCATTAAAGACCACATATGTAATTCAATAGAAACAAGTCTTTGTAATGAAAAGCTTCTTTACCTACTGAATTGTACGGGCAAAAACTTGTGAAAACCATTGTACAACGTCTAGACTGCATTTTCCCATTATTAGTTTCCTTAATCGATCTGTTGCTCCTTTTTCCTTTTTATTATTAAGCACGAAACTTCTGACTTTTGTTAATCCCTTAATAAATATGATAGGGATAGGAAACTAAAATAATATAACAATATGATAGGGGACTGATGTTTGACCATGCGGCTTCAGGATGCGGATGTAAATTCAATGGGTGAATAAAAATTAGTATAGAAGTTGTTGAATATTTAACACTGATGACCAATGGCCATGATGTCATCATTCTCTTGTTACGTATAAATACAGAGAGGCTTCTCACGTCTTTCCACCCATGCACACAACATCTGCACTTTGAGAGAAGGGATAGCTGGTGATAATATTAATTAGGGGTTTTTAATCTCTCTTCTTTCTCTGAATTAAGGAAGAATTACGGAGTTTCAAAAATGTCGAGAATAATGAATTTCTGTGTCCCAACTCTCGCCATGAATACCCCCATGGGGTGAGACTTCAGTCTAGAGTTCTCTATGGCGTATATATATATATACAACTATATGACATTTTCATGTTTCTGCTGTAGGTGCGAACAAGTGCAAGCAATGAGTATCGTTGGATGGTCGAGAAGGTTTTCGGTCATTCGAAGATCTTGGCCTATCCTAAGGGTCATCCTGTCAAACTTATAACAGCGGTGAACGAGAAGGAGGTCAAAATTCATTCTCTGAATCCTGATGACCTGGATCCCTCATCATTTGATATCACAGAGACCCCCCCTAAAAAGGATTGTTAGGTAGTACTGTTAGTCTACATAAAGCAAAGGGTTTTTTTCAATTGCGCTTGTTTGCTACCCAGCAACCAAATGCAATTTTTTTCCCTTGCTATTTAATTTTCTATTGCACATTCTTTTAAGTTATTTGTATTTAATTTTCTATGTACCTTTTTCTTGAAATCATTTAATTATGAAAAATATGAGTTTTTTATAAATAATCTGATGTTAGCTTTCATAATTTTATATCACATTTTCTAACAAAAAAACCAGGAATATATGGTCATTTCATTTACTTGTCTATTTTTATTAAATCATTCTATCAATTAAAACAATTTTCTCTAATACATTAGATATCATTCAAAGGATTAATCTCCTCCTTCCTTTTCATAACTATGGTTGAGGTGCTTAGAAGAACAATCTAATCTGTCAACGACATTGGATCTTGGAAAGGGTTAAGGGTAATTGACAATGTTAATCACGTTACGCATCTCCCTATTCTTGGCATAGAGAGATAAAGAGGGAGCGAGAGATAGATAGAGAGGTGGAGAGGAGGAAAGAAAGAAATGATATATATATGTATAGAGAGAGAGAGGGGGGTGCTGATGTGCTTTCCATATACATACAAACGCAAATAAATCCACAACAAACCTTATCTCTCTTGAAAGATATTTCAACTTTGAGATTTTTTTTTTATTCCATATCTTCAATAGCCAAATCTTCACTCAAAGTTACTTATAAACCAATTTAATAGTGGACTTGTGTAATTTGTGCATTATTTTACACATAAAGGAGTGTAGGATAAGATGAAATTATAGTACATAATTTAAAAATTTACCCGAATTTCATCTTTATTTACAAATATCACAAGTTATTTTGAAATATTTTAACAAAATGACAAATAAATTTGACCAATTCTTATAAAAATATCTAAAATGATAAAAAAAGTATTAAAAGGATAAAGGGAGAGAAAAAGAATGAGTTAGAAATCCTACGCTTTGGTGATTTCACATGAATACTCTTACAAATCCTCTTCTTCCGATGAGGAAGAAGGAGATAACACTAAAATGGAAGAAAGGGCTCCCAAAGGTAAACAAATAGAGATCCAAATAAAGGAAGGCGAGGGTGATCATGAGTCGTCCAATGGAAAATCTGCTATGCCCGAATGGTTGGAGAGGCAACTTGAAAAGAAGACTCCTACCCCAAAGGATCCAAGAGCAAGGCTGGAGGCTATCTTAGCCCAAACGCAGATCACCACCAAGAAAGAGACGAAGCACAAAATCATATCTATGGTAACGATGGATGCTTCTGGGTCCCGAACTGCGCATGTAGCCACGCCGATGGTGGGCAAGGAAGGAGTAATCCATAATATCTCCACCATTGATTTAGGAACTACTACTAGAGAGAAAAAGGTAGGACACCTCAAGGAGTCTGTGGCTATGGTGGTGCATCTAATACAAAAAGATAAAGTCTCAAAGGACGAGCTTAAAGCACAGGTACCTGATTTGACAGCTTACATCCAACAATGGTCTTCAGCTGAAGAAATGCCTACCACACCCACAACTCCCCCTCAATTGTTGTCCAAGGAACAAATCGATAAGCTGAAAAAAATAAAGAGTTCGGAAAAAATTACAGAAAGTTGGTTCCGACAGGTTTTATACGTCAAAAATATGGGTATCAGTTGGGCTGTTAGAATAGCCAACAAGTTCCAAGACTTGCAACAGTCTCTGGAAAGCATCAAGAAAAAATGCATTGACTTCCCTGTGACGTATGAATCCACCTACCCAAAGACCAAGGCTATCCTCCGACTGTCAAGTGCCACATGGGAAAGGGAGCTTGCACTCAAGAGGGACGATTATTTGCTCATGGATGTTTGGAGTCAAGACTTTGAGAACCAAAAAGAAAGATTGACGTAGGTGATTGAAAAAGTAGATCCAAACATTGAGTGGATCAAAGAGATTAGGGTGGATTGTGTCTGATACCTGAAGTTAATGATAGGTTATTAGATGCCTGTCCTATAAATGGACCCAAATAAATTTAGGCCCCATTTCCAAGAAAGGACAGAGGATGGGATGTCGAACGAAATAACGACAGATTTCATGAGTTTTGTCATCTGAGCCTTCACACAGTCATAGTTGTTCTGAGACCATGATACCAAGTATGATGAAGACTGGAAAAGGCTTGAGGACAACTCCAAGGAGTGGAATTATCAAGTATTGCGGTCCGAGGTCATAGAGGTCGACAAACTCCAACTCGTAATTTTGAAGTTCATGGAGTATGCAGCTTTGAAGAGAGGGGAAGGCGACCCTATTATTAGTGAAGAGCTTTTAAAGGAATAGCTACAACAAAAGGGTAATCAGCAAAGGACAAGATGCTACAGTGTTGTCACTAGAGGACAAAATAAGGGTGAAGACAAAGTTGTATTTTAAATTATAATATATTGGGGGGTAGGTAGAACCCTAATTTGTAGTGAATCTTGCCCACACAATAAGTTTAATCTTGGCTATTTGTTCTAGTTATTGGGCACTATAAATGGGGGTCTCCTCTCATTTTCAAAAGAGAATTGAGTTGTTGTAAAGACATGCTACAAAAATTTCTAATGAAAATACATTGACTTGTTGCATTTTCTAAGCTTCTTCACATGGTTCATGATTCAATCTCCATTGTTAGATGTTTTATTTAGATTTACATTGTTGTTCTAGTTAGCTTTAAATTGCTTAATTAGATACTGGTAATGTTGTTTTGTTATCATAGAAATTTCTACTATATTGATGCTTTCTAGTCCATACTTTTTGCTATTTGCTACTAGTAAATGGTCTTGTAAAGCTAGTATGGGCTAAAACTTGAAGCTGCTTTTACACTTGAAGCAGACCTTTGATGATAGAACACATTTCATGATAATGTAGGTTTCTTGGTTAAGTGGAATCTTGTTGGAAGGAAGCTATCCATAGCAGATCCTCCATGATCATTGTTCATCGTTAGTTGCAGATCCAGGAACCTTCTCTCTTCCCTACTCTTTTTCCTCTTTTCTTAGAAACAACCTATTCTAAGGTTCATTGCGCATTATAAAGCCAAAACATAAGGAAAACATTGAAGTTTTACATTTTTGTTTGAACCTGTAGCAAAGTGCACCTTAACTTTCATCTCATAAGCTTCAGATTTTAAGATCCACCTCACATCCAGCTACATAAGTCTGCCCTGTGATACCAACAAAATCACATTAAACATCAACTGAGGAATTCCATACAAGTCAAGACCTGACACCTGGGAGACCTTGGGGTGATTTTTAGCAACTTGTTGTTGGAAGTCTCCTTTAAAGAGAGGTACTGCACCTACACATTGCCTGTACTGAAAAAGTGTTGAAAAACACCCATCAACAATATATAACACACTTATAAGATGATAACCACTATCTTTTATCACACGATTACTAAGATACATTTATACTTTACATCTGCTTTCAGTACAATACATAGATCAAATATACAAGTTTACATCATAAACTTCCCAACACATGTGGGGGTAATACATCAATACAAGAGTATAACTAAAATACATAATAAGCATCTAGCTACAAGAAAATCTCTGGCTCATGCTCCATTTGGAAGGAACTGCACCGTACACATGCTGATGGGGAACCCAACGGGGTGCGTAGCATGTTCCACCCAACCACGTGGGTTTTAGAAAAACCCACCCCCCTTGCCAGGAGATGACAAGGAAGAATCCTCAACCAAGGATGTCCAAATAGAAAACAACAAGACTTAACTCCAAAGAAGAGTGACATTGGAATACATAGTCAAACACTAAATCAATAGATTCAAAAATCATAACATCAATAGATCACAAAACATAACATCAATAGACCACTTCCAAAGACTTGCAAAATCAACAAATCATAAAAAGGTGTACTAACACAAAGAAGCACTACATCTCAAATGAAGCACACGTGAGGCATAAACCATCCCGCCACCATCCACATACATAATTACTCACTAAAATAGGAACAAGTCAAGCATAGGAACCAAAATTGCAATTACAATCAAACTTTTCCAAATCCAAAATCAAATGATAAATACATTATTCAGCGAACTGCCTCATGCCTTTGGAAGTCTAAAGCCAAATTAACTCCTAACGGGGGTACTGTGATATTGAGCGTTTCCACATTGATTAAAAGGAAAAAGAATTAACACAAGGTAGATAAAAACAAATCCAACTTTAAGAAGAAATCCATCAAACTGTAGTTCACAATGTGACTGAAAATGCCATTACGATATTCCAAATCCAATTAAAAAATACACTTATCTAGAGAATGTAAAATTTTCCCTAAATGCTAAAATTGCTTCTTTCCATTTAAATCCATTAATGTAACTCAGTTATTTCATTCACACTAAAATATGTGTATGTATGTACATTTCTTTCTTTCAAATAATATTTCTGAAATAAACTTGATTTAAAATAACTAGTTTATAGCCTATCAACATATGGTGAGATCACAAAATTATCATCATCATCATCATCATCATCATCATCATCATCATCATCATATATATATATATTCATTAAATGTTAAACATCATTATTTAAAATCCATTTAAATTCTGACATACAACATAATCAAATATATATGTATACATATACACACACACACATATATAATGAAATATAATAAAGTGTAAGAAACATGTGACGAGGGTGCAACCCGAGACACTAAAAATTGACACACCAAATAGAGAATGTTATTTTATTATTCGAAAAATAATCTTCTTACATGCAGAGGATCTAATATCCCCATGTTTTGAAAATATGCAAATTACATAATTACAGAAAAACCCCTTTTCGAAGTATGCAAACTTGTCCACAAAAGCTACCCAAAACATAAAAAAACCTGCCCATAAATGGAGCTGGCTTTTAGCTTGTAGCCAAAACAACATGCAAATTTGAGTTTTTGGCAGTATGGCACTGAAAATTAGAAATTCAAATTCAAATTTCAAAAGTACATTTGAAAATTAGTATCTTCTAGAAAGTGCGCCAACTTCTGGGAGCCATAACTTTTGATCTGAGACTCCATTTTTGAACACATTCACACGACTTCAATAATTAAATAAGCATGTTCAAGCCATGTTGCAACATAAAATCAAGGAAATATATATAAAACACTATGAAACAAGACTTAAAATGCCATGAAAATGACAAGGGGCCATTTTTATACCGCACAAATCTACATGATTATCATTAAGGGATTTCAAGTGGGACCTAGTAGAGTTGTGGAGTTGAAGGAGAAGCTACCACATCAACCACCATAGAAGATTGAGAAAACCTTAGACATAAGAAATTAAAGGTGAAATTGAAACAAGTAGTACCAACAATACTTGGTGAACTGGAAATGAAGACTAGTGGAGGATTCACCATGCATCTCTCAGGTTAAGGTGGACCACTTTGGTTTTCCTCTAGCCTCAATGAAGTGAGGGACTCACTTTTATTCCAACCCTGGGTGTCTGATACAGGAGCATCCCTAGTTGTAAAGAAATCTTGTATCAATCAAAGACATTTCTTTTCGTACAATTTAGTTTGTAGTTATCTCAATAGTATCTTCCACATTTCACGGCATTATCATTTCTTAGCTCACATAAATGATATAGATTCTAAATGATCCCATCTTCAACATACCAAAATTTCATGGGATTTGCATTCGTTTGTAGAAAGTTATTAGTCTAAAAATTTCATTATCAATTCTCTATCAAAGTAATGAGGGCCTATTTGGTCCAAACTGATTGTGCGAACAATTTTTGAAATGTTTGGAGCTTAATGAAAGACCATTGAAGGCACTTTATGTTAGGGGGACTATCTTGGAGATCCGCAATACATTTCCATTGCATGATCATTTATTTTATCATGTTCTTAGGTTGACCTACACGTTTTATCCTGAATTGGGATTGTAAGCCCTTGAGGCTGGCATGGACCATAATTGCAGTTAGAGATTCATATTAAAATCATTTGTAATATATTATAAAGTAATTAAGTAGTTAGTAGATAGAAAAGGAAAATAGTTCAAGCTGTCTAGGTTATTGCATCATAACAAGGTCATAAGCCAACTGTAATATATTGTAATGTCCTATGGCATATGCCAGTGGGCCCTAGTCACTATGCACTTGTAGCATATGGCACATGTAAGATTGCAAGATACTAAATTAATGATAATTCCTATTTCTTGAGCATCTCTTTTGTTATTTCCATTGTGTTAAGCTCAAGGTTGCATGGTTGGACAATCCTATCTAGACCCTCCATCTATGATTGCATCACTACCAATCTAAACTCTAAGAGAATTATAGTAGTGCCTATGTACCTATAAATAATTATATAAAACCACTAGCTCATACCTCCAATATGTAAAAAATGAAAGAGGAAAAAACCATAAATGGTTATACCAAAGCAATAGATCAATAATCATGTCTATTATTTTACTTTGAATGGTGAATGATCAAATAAATTAAGTAATGCATGAGGATGGAAGTTTTGAAGTTTCTTATGCAAGTGCTTAATATTGGTATTTCAAGGCCAAATCTAGTATTAGTTGATACTTTATCTAAATGAGAAACGTTGAGTCTTTTCTTTTGAATCTTCTAAAAGGATATTTGGAAGACAATAAAGAAGTAAATATTATTCAAGAATACCTTCTATTTAACGGCATGTTGGACATTGGCAATAGTTTGGAATGTATTGTTGCTCCTTATAGCTATAGACTAGGAGAGAGAAGAGAAATAAATAGATTTAATTTTTTTGCTGTATCTAATTAAAAAAGAGTTTTCAAATTAAGATTTTATTACAATCAACATAAATCAAATAACAGAGAAAATTCTTTATTTTAATATAGATAGCTGCCTATTCATAAAAAAATAATAATAATAGAGATAATATGAATACACAAATTAAATTGGATCTTATAATTATTTATTTTAAAAGGAATACGTAAAATTAGTACAATGTTCTTAACCTCTCATATAATAAATGTTGAATTAGTAATTTTTGTGTAGAACATTATAAATTTATCCAAATTATTCAAGTTTTAAAATACCTTCGTAAAATATGAAATTTACATTCATATATTTTTAAGAAAATGTTCAATTTACTGAATTATACTCTACTTTTTTGTGATTGGCATATCACTTTTTCCAATTTGTAAGATTCTACAGAACGTTCCACTTTTCATCTACTAAAAGTGTAATTTGAAATAAATCATAGCAATTAGATTAAAAATTTGTTAACAATTTATATTTGAGAGCGGATCTTTCCTTGAGTCTATCATCCAAACTTTCACTGTTATCAATGTTAACTTGATGATATTGAATTGTTAAATGCCCCATCTTACTTGTTAGAAAACCAATATTTATATTGTTTTCTACCCTTTCATATAAATTTTGTAACTTTTTCTATAATAATTCTAAAATTCTTGTTCTTCACCTAGTTTTATATGCTTATGAGTGATATGTGATATAGTTATTGAGGCACCACTCTTGTCACTAAGTTAAAATTATTTTTTTCATTTTTTTTTTTGGTTAGAATCCCTCTTGAATTCATCACTTGCATTCATTTAATAAAAATATTGATTGGGCTACTAAAACTCTACCTACAAACTATCCAAAAAAATAGTTTTTGACGTTAGGGTGTACGGTTGAGATATTTTACTAAGATTTATTAAACCTAGATCCCCTCATAAAGGTTCTCACTCGAGAAACTATTAAATATATTTTCTTAGAAAAAATGTCAAGATAAATATCGATAGATTTATTCTTGATCTTTATATCTAAGTTAGATTTCTAGCCTCCTCATCTACCATTATATACTTCACTACCTCTACTACCTAATGTATAATCTATTTTCCGTTTGTTTTCTTATTATCTACAACATGATCCTCCCAAACATTTTCTTTCTTTTCTTTTCTTTTTTCATATAACCCTAAGAACCTTGAACCATTTAGTGTGGACTATTTCTTCTCATGCTATAGTTTACACCAAACTCATTAAAGACTACACACAAACATGCATGCAAATATGAATACCAACGACCACATACATTATGTTTAAAAAACATGCATGCAAATATGAATACCAACCTCCAATGATATTTTCAGACCATTAAAGACCACATATGTAATTCAATGGAAACAAGTCTTTGTAATGAAAAGCTTCTTTACCTACTGAATTGTACAGGCAAAAACTTGCGAAAACCATTGTGCAACGCCCAGACTCCATTTTCCCATTATTAGTTTCCTTAATCGATCTGTTGCTCCTTTTTCCTTTTTATTATTAAGCACGGAACTTCTGACTGTTGTTAATCCCTTAAAAAATACGATAGGGATAAGAAACTAAAATAATATAAAAATATGATAGGGGACTGATGTTTGACCGTGCCGCTTCAGGATGCCGATGTAAATTCAATGGGTGAATAAAAATTAGTATAGAAGTTGTTGAATATTTAACACTGATGACCAATGGCCATGACGTCGTCATTCGCTTGTTACGTATAAATACAGAGAGGCTTCTCACGTCTTTCCACCCATGCACACAACATCTGCACTTTGAGAGAAGGGATAGCTGGTGATAATATTAATTAGGGGTTTTTAATCTCTCTTCTTTCTCTGAATTAAGGACGAATCTTCTGATAATGTGTGACATAAAGGTAACGATCACAAGCCTAAACTCTGGCTTGAGATTGGGTGTGAATCCCTCCAAAGATAATGATAGCGTTGTTTTATGTCAAACATGTGACAACGACGACTGCCAGGTTACTGTTTGTCTCGATTCACCATTTACTGATCTGTTTCAATCTTAACATTAATTATTAGACAATTGTGCTTGCTTGACAGAAATGGACGATGACTAAAAAAGATGGCCAGAATAACGAAGATTTACGGAGTTTCAAAAATGTCGAGAATAACGAATTTCTGTGTCCCGACTCTCGCCATGAATACCCCCATGGGGTGAGACTTCAGTCCAGAGTTCTCTATGGCGTATATATATATATATATATATTCAACTATATGACATTTTCATGTTTCTGCTGCAGGTGCGAACAAGTGCAAGCGATGAGTATCGCTGGATGGTCGAGAAGGTTTCCGGTCATTCGAAGATCTTGGCCTATCCTAAGGGTCATCCTGTCAAACTTATAACAGCGGTGAACGAGAAGGAGGTCAAAATTCATTCTCTGAATCCTGATGGCCTGGATCCCTCATTATTTGATATCACAGAGACCCCCCCTAAAAAGGATTGCTAGGTAGTACTGTTAGTCTAAATAAAGCAAAGGGTTTTTTTCAATTGCTCTTGTTTGCTACCCAGCAACCAAATGCAATTTTTTTCCCTTGCTATTTAATTTTCTATTGCACGTTCTTTTAAGTTATTTGTATTTAATTTTCTATGTACCTTTTTCTTGAAATCATTTAATTATGAAAAATATGAGTTTTTTATAAATAATCTGATGTTAGCTTGTATAATTTTATATCACATTTTCTAACAAAAAAAACAGGAATATATGGTCATTTCATTTACTTGTCTATTTTTATTAAATCATTCTATCAATTAAAACAATTTTCTCTAATACATTAGTGTCTACTTCATAGACAGTTATCACATTATACAAATTTTGAGAGCTATTAGGAGTGATGGAATATCTTACTTCAATACATAAATATATAAAACTCGTAACTTTATTGCAATGAATGATATCAAAATTTATATTTAATAAAAAGATAGTAAAATTTCTACTTAATATGAATCGAAAAAATATTAAACAATCACCCAGATAGACTTTAATTATTTCTCAAAATTGAGATATTTGTGAGAAAAATATACCTGCACATTGCATTATTTTACAATATCAATTGACACTGAAATAGTCACATCAATACTATTTCCATTTTTCTTCCTAATGGAGAAATCACATTAGATATCATTCAAAGGATTAATCTCCTCCTTCCTTTTCATAACTATGGTTGAGGTGCTTAGAAGAACAATATAATCTGTCAACGACATTGTATCTTGGAAAGGGTTAAGGGTAATTGACAATGTTAATCACGTTACGCATCTCCCTATTCTTGGCATAGAGAGATAAAGAGGGAGCGAGAGATAGATAGAGAGGTGGAGAGGGGGAAAGAAAGAAATGATATATATATGTATAGAGAGAGAGAGGGGGGTGCTGATGTGCTTTCTATATACATACAAACGCAAATAAATCCACAACAAACCTTATCTCTCTTGAAAGATATTTCAACTTTGAGAAATTTTTTTTATTCCATATCTTCAATAGCCAAATCTTCACTCAAAGTTACTTATAAACCAATTTAATAGTGGACTTGTGTAATTTGTGCTTTATTTTACACATAAAGGAGTGTAGGATAAGATGAAATTATAGTACATAATTTAAAAATTTACTCGAATTTCATCTTTATTTACAAATATCACAAGTTATTTTGAAATATTTTAACAAAATGACAAATAAATTTGACCAATTCTTATAAAAATATCTAAAATGATAAAAAAAGTATTAAAAGGATAAAGGGAGAGAAAAAGAATGAGTTAGAAATCCAACGTTTTGGTGATTTCACATGAATACTCTTACAGATCCTCTTCTTCCGATGAGGAAGAAGGAGATAACACTAAAATGGAAGAAAGGGCTCCCAAAGGTAAACAAATAGAGATCCAAATAAAGGAAGGCGAGGGTGATCATGAGTCGTCCAATGGAAAATCTGCTATGCCCGAATGGTTGGAGAGGCAACATGAAAAGAAGACTCCTACCCAAAAGGATCCAAGAGCAAGGCTGGAGGCTATCTTAGCCCAAACGCAGATCACCACCAAGAAAGAGACGAAGCCCAAAATCATATCTAAGCTAACGATGGATGCTTCTGGGTCCTAAACTATGCAAGTAGCCACGCCGATGGTGGGAAAGGAAGGAGTAATCCATAATATCTCCACCATTGATTTAGGAACTACTACTAGAGAGCAAAAGGTAGGACACCTCAAGGAGTCTGTGGCTATGGTGGTGCATCTAATACAAAAAGATAAAGTCTCAAAGGACGAGCTTAAAGCACAGGTACCTGATTTGACAGCTTACATCCAACAATGGTCTTCAGCTGAAGAAATGCCTACCACACCCACGGCTCCCCCTCAATTGTTGTCCAAGGAACAAATCGATAAGCTAAAAAAAAAAAGAGTTTGGAAAAAATTACAGAAAGCTGGTTCCGACAGGTTTTATACCTCAGAAATATAGGTATCAATCGGGTTGTTAGAATAGCCAACAAGTTCCAAGACCTGCAACAGTCTCCGGAAAGCATCAAGAAAAAATGCATTGACTTCCCTATGACGTATGAATCCACCTACCCAAAGACCATGGCTATCCTCCGACTATCAAGTGCCACATGGGAAAGGGAGCTTGCACTCAAGAGGGACGATTAGTGGCTCATGGATGTTTGGAGTCAAAACTTTGAGAACCAAAAAGAAAGATTGAGGTAGGTGATTGAAAAAGTAGATCCAACCATTAAGTGGATCAAAGAGATTAGGGTGGATTGTGTCTGATACCTGAAGTTAATGATAGGTTATTAGATGCCCGTCCTAAATGGACCCAAATAAATTTTGGCCCCATTTCCAAGAAAGGACAAAGGATGGGATGTCGAACGAAATAACCATAGATTTCATGAGTTTTGTCATCCAAGCCTTCACACAGTCATAGTTGTTCTGAGACCATGGTACTAAGTATGATGAAGACTGGAAAAGTCTTGAGGACAACTCCAAGGAGTGGAATTATCAAGTATTGCGATCCGAGGTCATAGAGGTCGACAAACTCCAACTCGTAATTTTGAAGTTCATGGAGTATGCAGCTTTGAAGAGAGGGGAAGGCAACCCTATTATTAGTGAAGAGCTTTTAAAGGAATAGCTACAACAAAAGGGCAATCAGCAAAGGACAAGATGCTACAGTGTTGTCACTAGAGGACAAAATAAGGGTGAAGACAAAGTTGTATTTTAAATTATAATATATTGGGGGGTAGGTAGAACCCTAATTTGTAGTGAATCTTGGCCACACAATAAGTTTAATCTTGGCTATTTGTTCTAGTTATTGGGCACTATAAATAGGGGTCTCCTCTCATTTTCAACAGAGAGTTGAGTTGTTGTAAAGACATGCTACAGAAATTTCTAATGAAAATACATTGAATTGATGCATTTTCTAAGCTTCTTCATATGGTTCATGATTCAATCTCCATTGTTAGATGTTTTGTTTAGATTTACATTGTTGTTCTAGTTAGCTTTAAACTACTTAATTAGATACTGGTAATTTTGTTTTGTTATCATAGAAATTTCTACTGTATTGATGCTTTCTAGTCCATACTTTTTGCTATTTGCTACTAGTAAATGGTCTTGTAAAGCTAGTATGGGCTAAAAATTGAAGCTACTTTTAAACTTTTATCTCTATTCATGCATGTGTGTGGTGAATGAATTATAAAATATCTGTAGACCTTTGATGATAGAACACATTTCATGATACTGTAGGTTTCTTGGTTAAGTGGAATCTTGTTGGAAGGAAGCTGTCCATAGCAGATCCTCCATAATCATTGTTCATCGTTAGTTGCAGATCTAGGAACCTTCTCTCTTCCCTACTCTTTTTCCTCTTTTTTTAGAAACAACCTATTCTAAGGTTCATTGCGCATTATAAAGCCAAAACATAAGGAAAACATTGAAGTTTTACATTTTTGTTTGAACCTGTAGCAAAGTGCACCTTAGCTTTCATCTCAGAAGCTTCAGATTTTAAGATCCACCTCACATCCAGCTACGTAAGTCTGCCCTGTGATACCAACAAAATCACATTAAACATCAACTGAGGAATTCCATGCAAGTCAAGACCTGACACCTAAGAGACCTTGGGGTGATTTTTAGCAACTTGTTGTTGGAAGTCTCCTTTAAAGAGAGGTACTGCACCTACACATTGCCTGTGCTGAAAAAGTGTGCAAAAACACCCATCAACAAAATATAACATGCTTATAAGATGATAACCACTATCTTTTATCACACGATTACAAGGATACATTTATACTTTACATCTGCTTCCAATACAATACATACATCAAATATACGAGTTTACATCATAAACTTCCCAACACATGTGGGGGTAATACATCATTACAAGAGTATAACTAAAATACATAATAAGCATCTAGCTACAAGAAAATATATGGCTCATGCTCCATTTGGAAGGAACTGCACCGTACACACGCTGATGGGGAACCCAACGGGGTGCGTAGCATGTTCCACCCAACCACGTGGGTTTTAGAAAAACCCACCCCCCTTGCCAGGAGATGACAAGGAAGAATCCTCGACCAAGGATGTCTAAATAGAAAACAACAAGACTCAACTCTAGAGAAGAGTGACATGGGAATACATAGTCAAACACTAAATCAATAGATTCAAAAATCATAACATCAATAGATCACAAAACATAACATCAATAGACCACTTCCAAAGACTTGCAAAATCAACAAATCATAAAAAGGTGTACTAACAGAAAGAAGCACTACATCTCAAATGAAGCACACGTGAGGCATAAACCATCCCGCCACCATCCACATAGATAATTACTCACTAAAACAGGAACAAGTCAAGCATAGGAACCAAAATTGCAATTACAATCAAACTTTTCCAAATCCAAAATCAAATGATAAATACATTATTCAGCGAACTGCCTCATGCCTT
>VDFB02270448.1:0-20349 GCA_007258455.2 Sequoia sempervirens
CCCTATTATTAGTGAAGAGCTTTTAAAGGAATAGCTACAACAAAAGGGCAATCAGCAAAGGACAAGATGCTACAGTGTTGTCACTAGAGGACAAAATAAGGGTGAAGACAAAGTTGTATTTTAAATTATAATATATTGGGGGGTAGGTAGAACCCTAATTTGTAGTGAATCTTGGCCACACAATAAGTTTAATCTTGGCTATTTGTTCTAGTTATTGGGCACTATAAATGGGGGTCTCCTCTCCTTTTCAAGAGAGAGTTGAGTTGTTGTAAAGACATGCTACATAAATTTCTAATGAAAATACATTGACTTGGTGCATTTTCTAATCTTCTTCACATGGTTCATGATTCAATCTCCATTGTTAGATGTTTTATTTAGATTTACATTGTTGTTCTAGTTAGCTGTAAACTGCTTAATTAGATACTGGTAATGTTGTTTTGTTATCATAGAAATTTCTACTATATTGATGCTTTCTAGTCCATACTTTTTGCTATTTGCTACTAGTAAATGGTCTTGTAAAGCTAGTATGGGCTAAAACTTGAAGCTGCTTTTACACTTGAAGCAGACCTTTGATGATAGAACACATTTCATGATAATGTAGGTTTCTTGGTTAAGTGGAATCTTGTTGGAAGGAAGCTATCCATAGCAGATCCTCCATGATCATTGTTCATCGTTAGTTGCAGATCCAGGAACCTTCTCTCTTCCCTACTCTTTTTCCTCTTTTCTTAGAAACAACCTATTCTAAGGTTCATTGCGCATTATAAAGCCAAAACATAAGGAAAACATTGAAGTTTTACATTTTTGTTTGAACCTGTAGCAAAGTGCACCTTAACTTTCATCTCATAAGCTTCAGATTTTAAGATCCACCTCACATCCAGCTACATAAGTCTGCCCTGTGATACCAACAAAATCACATTAAACATCAACTGAGGAATTCCATACAAGTCAAGACCTGACACCTGGGAGACCTTGGGGTGATTTTTAGCAACTTGTTGTTGGAAGTCTCCTTTAAAGAGAGG
The DNA here is from genome assembly GCA_007258455.2 of Sequoia sempervirens. Taxonomy (NCBI): domain Eukaryota; kingdom Viridiplantae; phylum Streptophyta; class Pinopsida; order Cupressales; family Cupressaceae; genus Sequoia; species Sequoia sempervirens. Next base: position 1,020 of record VDFB02270448.1, read on the forward strand.
TACTGCACCTACACATTGCCTGTACTGAAAAAGTGTTGAAAAACACCCATCAACAATATATAACACACTTATAAGATGATAACCACTATCTTTTATCACACGATTACTAAGATACATTTATACTTTACATCTGCTTTCAGTACAATACATAGATCAAATATACAAGTTTACATCATAAACTTCCCAACACATGTGGGGGTAATACATCAATACAAGAGTATAACTAAAATACATAATAAGCATCTAGCTACAAGAAAATCTCTGGCTCATGCTCCATTTGGAAGGAACTGCACCGTACACATGCTGATGGGGAACCCAACGGGGTGCGTAGCATGTTCCACCCAACCACGTGGGTTTTAGAAAAACCCACCCCCCTTGCCAGGAGATGACAAGGAAGAATCCTCAACCAAGGATGTCCAAATAGAAAACAACAAGACTTAACTCCAAAGAAGAGTGACATTGGAATACATAGTCAAACACTAAATCAATAGATTCAAAAATCATAACATCAATAGATCACAAAACATAACATCAATAGACCACTTCCAAAGACTTGCAAAATCAACAAATCATAAAAAGGTGTACTAACACAAAGAAGCACTACATCTCAAATGAAGCACACGTGAGGCATAAACCATCCCGCCACCATCCACATACATAATTACTCGCTAAAACAGGAACAAGTCAAGCATAGGAACCAAAATTGCAATTACAATCAAACTTTTCCAAATCCAAAATCAAATGGTAAATACATTATTCAGCGAACTGCCTCATGCCTTTGGAAGTCTAAAGCCAAATTAACTCCTAACGGGGGTACTGTGACATTGAGTGTTTCCACATTGATTAAAAGGAAAAAGAATTAACACAAGGTAGATAAAAACAAATCCAACTTTAACAAGAAATCCATCAAACCGTAGTTCACAATTTGACTGAAAATGCCATTACGATATTCCAAATCCAATTAAAAAATACACTTATCTAGAGAATGTAAAATTTTCCCTAAATGCTAAAATTGCTTCTTTCCATTTAAATCTATTAATGTAACTCAGTTATTTCATTCATACTAAAATATGTGTATGTATGTACATTCCTTTCTTTCAAATAATATTTCTGAAATAACCTTGATTTAAAATAACTAGTTTATAGCCTATCAACATATGGTGAGATCACAAAATTATCATCATCATCATCATCATCATCATATCTATATATATATATATATATATATATTCATTAAATGTTAAACATCATTATTTAAAATCCATTTAAATTTTGACATAAAACATAATCAAATATATATATGTATACATATACACACACACACATATATAATGAAATATAATAAAGTGTAAGAAACATGTGACGAGGGTTTAAACCGAGACACTAAAAATTGACACACCAAATAGAGAATGTTATTTTATTATTCAAAAAATAATCTTCTTACATGTAGAGGATCTAATATCCCCATGTTTTGAAAATATGCAAACTACATAATTACAGAAAAACCCCTTTTCGAAGTATGCAAACTTGTCCACAAAAGCTACCGAAAACATAAAAAAACCTGCCCATAAATGGAGCTCGCTTTTAGCTTGTAGCCAAAACAACATGCAAATTTGAGTTTTTGGCAGTATGGCACTGAAAATTAGAAATTCAAATTCAAATTTCAAAAGTACATTTGAAAATTAGTATCTTCTAGAAAGTGCGCCAACTTCTGGGAGCCATAACTTTTGATCTGAGACTCCATTTTTTGAACACATTCACATGACTTCAATAATTAAATAAGCATGTTCAAGCCATGTTGCAACATAAAATCAAGGAAATATATATAAAACACTGTGAAACAAGACTTAAAATGCCATGAAAATGACAAGGGGCCATTTTTCTACCGCACAAATCTACATGATTATCATTAAGGGATTTCAAGTGGGACCTAGTAGAGTTGTGGAGTTGAAGGAGAAGCTACCACATCAACCACCATAGAAGATTGAGAAAACCTTAGACATAAGAAATTAAAGGTGAAATTGAAACAAGTAGTACCAACAATACTTGGTGAACTGGAAATGAAGACTAGTGGAGGATTCACCATGCATCTCTCAGGTTAAGGTGGACCACTTTGGTTTTCCTCTAGCCTCAATGAAGTGAGGGACTCACTTTTATTCCAACCCTGGGTGTCTGATACAGGAGCATCCCTAGTTGTAAAGAAATCTTGTATCAATCAAAGACATTTCTTTTCGTACAATTTAGTTTGTAGTTATCTCAATAGTATCTTCCACATTTCACGGCATTATCATTTCTTAGCTCACATAAATGATATAGATTCTAAATGATCCCATCTTCAACATACCAAAATTTCATGGGATTTGCATTCGTTTGTAGAAAGTTATTAGTCTAAAAATTTCATTATCAATTCTCTATCAAAGTAATGAGGGCCTATTTGGTCCAAACTGATTGTGCGAACAATTTTTGAAATGTTTGGAGCTTAATGAAAGACCATTGAAGGCACTTTATGTTAGGGGGACTATCTTGGAGATCCGCAATACATTTCCATTGCATGATCATTTATTTTATCATGTTCTTAGGTCGACCTACACGTTTTATCCTGAATTGGGATTGTAAGCCCTTGAGGCTGGCATGGACCATAATTGCAGTTAGAGATTCATATTAAAATCATTTGTAATATATTATAAAGTAATTAAGTAGTTAGTAGATAGAAAAGGAAAATAGTTCAAGCTGTCTAGGTTATTGCATCATAACAAGGTCATAAGCCAACTGTAATATCTTGTAATGTCCTATGGCATATGCCAGTGGGCCCTAGTCACTATGCACTTGTAGCATATGGCACATGTAAGATTGCAAGTTACTAACTTAATGATAATTCCTATTTCTTGAGCATCTCTTTTGTTATTTCCATTGTGTTAAGCTCAAGGTTGCATGGTTGGACACAATCCTATCTAGACCCTCCATCTATGATTGCATCACTACCAATCTAAACTCTAAGAGAATTATAGTAGTGCCTATGTACCTATAAATAATTATATAAAACCACTAGCTCATACCTCCAATATCTAAAAAACGAAAGAGGCAAAAACCATAAATGGTTATACCAAAGCAATAGATCAATAATCATGTCTATTAGTTTACTTTGAATGGTGAATGATCAAATAAATTAAGTAATGCATGAGGATGGAAGTTTTGAAGTTTCTTATGCAAGTGCTTAATATTGGTTTTTCAAGGCCAAATCTAGTATTAGTTGATACTTTATCTAAATGAGAAACGTTGAGTCTTTTCTTTTGGATCTTCTAAAAGGATTTTGGAAGACAATAAAGAAGTAAATATTATTCAAGAATACCTTCTATTTAACGGCATGTTGGACATTGGCAATAGTTTGGAATGTATTGTTGCTCCTTATAGCTATAGACTAGGAGAGAGAAGAGAAATAAATAGATTTAATTTTTTTGCTGTATCTATTTAAAAAAGAGTTTTCAAATTAAGATTTTATTACAATCAACATAAATCAAATAACAGAGGAAATTCTTTATTTTAATATAGATAGCTGCCTATTCATCAAAAAAATAATAATAATAGAGATAATATGAATACATAAATTAAATTGGGTCTTATAATTATTTATTTTAAAAGGAATACATAAAAGTAGTACAAAGTTCTTAACCTCTCATATAATAAATGTTGAATTAGTAATTTTTGTGTAGAACATTATAAATTTATCCAAATTATTCAAGTTTTAAAATCCCTTCGTAAAATATGAAATTTACATTCATATATTTTTAAGAAAATGTTCAATTTATTGAATTATACTCTACTTTTTTGTGATTGGCATATCACTTTTTCCAATTTGTAAGATTCTACAGAACGTTCCACTTTTCATCTACTAAAAGTGTAATTTGAAATAAATCATAGCAATTAGATTAAAAATTTGTTAAAAATTTATATTTGAGAGCGGATCTTTCCTTGAGTCTATCATCCAAACTTTCACTGTTATCAATGTTAAGTTGATGATATTGAATTGTTAAATGCCCCATCTTGCTTGTTAGAAAACCAATATTTATATTGTTTTCTACCCTTTCATATAAATTTTGTAACTTTTTCTATAATAATTCTAAAATTCTTGTTCTTCACCTAGTTTTATATGCTTATGAGTGATATGTGATATAGTTATTAAGGCACCACTCTTGTCACTAAGTTTAAATTATTTTTTTCATTTTTCATTTTTGGTTAGAATCCCTCTTGAATTCATCACTTGCATTCATTTAATAAAAATATTGATTGGGCTACTAAAACTCTACCTACAAACTATCCAAAAAATTAGTTTTTGACATTAGGGTGTACGGTTGAGATATTTTACTAAGATTTATTAAACCTAGATCCCCTCATAAAGGTTCTCACTCGAGAAACTATTAAATATATTTTCTTAGAAAAAATGTCAAGATAAATATCGATAGATTTGTTCTTGATCTTTATATCTAAGTTAGATTTCTAGCCTCCTCATCTACCATTATATACTTCACTACCTCTACTACCTAATGTATAATCTATTTTCCGTTTGTTTTCTTATTAGCTACAACATGATCCTCCCAAACATTTTCTTTCTTTTCTTTTCTTTTTAATATAACCCTAAGAACCTTGAACCATTTAGTGTGGACTATTTCTTCTCATGCTATAGTTTACACCAAACTCATTAAAGACTACACACAAACATGCATGCAAATATGAATACCAATGACCACACACATTATGTTTAATAAACATGCATGCAAATATGAATTCCAACCTCCAATGATATTTTCAGACCATTAAAGACCACATATGTAATTCAATAGAAACAAGTCTTTGTAATGAAAAGCTTCTTTACCTACTGAATTGTACAGGCAAAAACTTGCGAAAACCATTGTGCAACGCCCAGACTCCATTTTCCCATTATTAGTTTCCTTAATCGATCTGTTGCTCCTTTTTCCTTTTTATTATTAAGCACGGAACTTCTGACTGTTGTTAATCCCTTAAAAAATACGATAGGGATAAGAAACTAAAATAATATAAAAATATGATAGGGGACTGATGTTTGACCGTGCGGCTTCAGGATGCAGATGTAAATTCAATGGGTGAATAAAAATTAGTATAGAAGTTGTTGAATATTTAACACTGATGACCAATGGCCATGACGTTGTCATTCGCTTGTTACGTATAAATACAGAGAGGCTTCTCACGTCTTTCCACCCATGCACACAACATCTGCACTTTGAGAGAAGGGATAGCTGGTGATAATATTAATTAGGGGTTTTTAATCTCTCTTCTTTCTCTGAATTAAGGAGGAATCTTCGGATAATGTGTGACATAAAGGTAACGATCACAAGCCTAAACTCTGGCTTGAGATTGGGTGTGAATCCCTCCAAAGATAATGATAGCGTTGTTTTATGTCAAACATGTGACAACGACGACTGCCAGGTTACTGTTTGTCTCGATTCACCATTTACTGATCTGTTTCAATCTTAACATTAATTATTAGACAATTGTGCTTGCTTGACAGAAATGGACGATGACTAAAAAAGATGGCCAGAATAACGAAGATTTACGGAGTTTCAAAAATGTCGAGAATAACGAATTTCTGTGTCCCGACTCTTGCCATGAATACCCCCATGGGGTGAGACTTCAGTCCAGAGTTCTCTATGGCGTATATATATATATATATTCAACTATATGACATTTTCATGTTTCTGTTGCAGGTGCGAACAAGTGCAAGCGATGAGTATCGCTGGATGGTCGAGAAGGTTTCCGGTCATTCGAAGATCTTGGCCTATCCTAAGGGTCATCCTGTCAAACTTATAACATCGGTGAACGAGAAGGAGGTGAAAATTCATTCTCTGAATCCTGATGACCTGGATCCCTCATTATTTGATATCACAGAGACCCCCCCTAAAAAGGATTGCTAGGTAGTACTGTTAGTCTAAATAAAGCAAAGGGTTTTTTTCAATTGCGCTTGTTTGCTACCCAGCAACCAAATGCAATTTTTTTCCCTTTCTATTTAATTTTCTATTGCACGTTCTTTTAAGTTATTTGTATTTAATTTTCTATGTACCTTTTTCTTGAAATCATTTAATTATGAAAAATATGAGTTTTTTATAAATAATCTGATGTTAGCTTTCATAATTTTATATCACATTTTCTAACAAAAAAAACAGGAATATATGGTCATTTCATTTACTTGTCTATTTTTATTAAATCATTCTATCAATTAAAACAATTTTCTCTAATACATTAGTGTCTACTTCATAGACAGTTATCACATTATACAAATTTTGAGAGCTATTAGGAGTGATGGAATATCTTACTTCAATACATAAATATATAAAACTCGTAACTTTATTGCAATGAATGATATCAAAATTTATATTTAATAAAAAGATAGTAAAATTTCTACTTAATATGAATCGAAAAAATATTAAACAATCACCCAGATAGACTTTAATTATTTCTCAAAATTGAGATATTTGTGAGAAAAATATACCTGCACATTGCATTATTTTACAATATCAATTGACACTGAAATAGTCACATCAATACTATTTCCATTTTTCTTCCTAATGGAGAAATCACATTAGATATCATTCAAAGGATTAATCTCCTCCTTCCTTTTCATAACTATGGTTGAGGTGCTTAGAAGAACAATCTAATCTGTCAACGACATTGTATCTTGGAAAGGGTTAAGGGTAATTGACAATGTTAATCATGTTACGCATCTCCCTATTCTTGGCATAGAGAGATAAAGAGGGAGCGAGAGATAGATAGAGAGGTGGAGAGGGGGAAAGAAAGAACTGATATATATATATGTATAGAGAGAGAGGGGGGGTGTTGATGTGCTTTCTATGTACATACAAACGCAAATAAATCCACAACAAACCTTATCTCTCTTGAAAGATATTTCAACTTTGAGAAAAAAATTTTATTCCATATCTTCAATAGCCAAATCTTCACTCAAAGTTACTTATAAACCAATTTAATAGTGGGCTTGTGTAATTTGTGCATTATTTTACACATAAAGGAGTGTAGGATAAGATGAAATTATAGTACATAATTTAAAAACTTACCCGAATTTCATCTTTATTTACAAATATCACAAGTTATTTTGAAATATTTTAACAAAATGACAAATAAATTTGACCAATTCTTATCAATATATCTAAAATGATAAAAAAAGTATTAAAAGGATAAAGGGAGAGAAAAACAATGAGTTAGAAATCCTACGTTTTGGTGATTTCACATGAATACTCTTACAAATCCTCTTCTTCCGATGAGGAAGAAGGAGATAACACTAAAATGGAAGAAAGGGCTCTCAAAGGTAAACAAATAGAGATCCAAGTAAAGGAAGGCGAGGGTGATCATGAGTCGTCCAATGGAAAATATGCTATGCCCGAATGGTTGGAGAGGCAACTTGAAAATAAGACTCCTACCCCAAAGGATCCAAGAGCAAGGCTGGAGGCTATCTTAGCCCAAACACAGATCACCACCAAGAAAGAGACGAAGCCCAAAATCATATCTAAGGTAACAATCGATGCTTCTGGGTCCCGAACTGTGCAAGTAGCCACGCCGATGGTGAGCAAGGAAGGAGTAATCCGTAATATCTCCACCATTGATTTAGGAACTACTACTAGAGAGAAAAAGGTAAGACACCTCAAGGATTCTGTGGCTATGGTGGTGCATCTAATACAAAAAGATAAAGTCTCAAAGGATGAGCTTAAAGCACAAGTACCTGATTTGACAACTTACATCCAACAATGGTCTTCAGCTGAAGAAATGCCTACCACACCCATGGCTCCCCCTCAATTGTTGTCCAAGGAACAAATCGATAAGCTAAAAAAAACAAAGAGTTTGGAAAAAATTACAGAAAGCTGGTTCCGACAGGTTTTATACGTCAGAAATATGGGTATTAGTCGGGCTATTAGAATAGCCAACAAGTTCCAAGACTTGCAACAGTCTATGGAAAGCATCAAGAAAAAATGCATTGACGTCCCTATGACGTATGAATCCACCTACCCAAAGAACAAGGCTATCCTCTGACTATCAAGTGCCACATGGGAAAGGGAGCTTGCACTCAAGAGGGACGAATATTGGCTCATGGATGTTTGGAGTCAAGACTTTGAGAACCGAAAAGAAAGATTGAGGTAGGTGATTGAAAAAGTAGATCGAAACATTGAGTGGATCAAAGAGATTAGGGTGGATTGTGTCTGATACCTGAAGTTAATGATAGGTTATTAGATGCCCGTCCTATAAATGGACCCAAATAAATTTAGGCCCCATTTCCAAGAAAGGACAAAGGATGGGATGTCGAATGAAATAACCACAGATTTCATGAGTTTTGTCATCCAAGCCTTCACACAGTCATAGTTGTTCCGAGACCATGCTACCAAGTATGATGAAGACTAGAAAAGGCTTGAGGACAACTCCAAGGAGTGGAATTATCAAGTATTGTGGTCCGAGGTCATAGAGGTCGACAAACTCCAACTCGTAATTTTGAAGTTCATGGAGTATGCAGCTTTGAAGAGAGGGGAAGGCAGCCCTATTATTAGTGAAGAGCTTTTAAAGGAATAGCTACAACAAAAGGGCAATCAACAAAGGACAAGATGCTACAGTGTTGTCACTAGAGGATAAAATAAGGGTGAAGACAAAGTTGTATTTTAAATTATAATATATTGGGGGGTAGGTAGAACCCTAATTTGTAGTGAATCTTGGCCACACAATAAGTTTAATCTTGGATATTTGTTCTAGTTATTGGGCACTATAAATGGGGGTCTCCTCTCATTTTCAAGAGAGAGTTGAGTTGTTGTAAAGACATGCTACATAAATTTCTAATGAAAATACATTGACTTGGTGCATTTTCTAATCTTCTTCACATGGTTCATGATTCAATCTCCATTGTTAGATGTTTTATTTAGATTTACATTGTTGTTCTAGTTAGCTTTAAACTGCTTAATTAGATACTGGTAATGTTGTTTTGTTATCATAGAAATTTCTACTGTATTGATGCTTTCTAGTCCATACTTTTTGCTATTTGCTACTAGTAAATGGTCTTGTAAGGCTAGTATGGGCTAAAACTTGAAGCTACTTTTAAACTTTTATCTCTATTCATGCATGTATGTGGTGAATGAATTATAAAATATCTGCAGACCTTTGATGATAGAACACATTTCATGATACTGTAGGTTTCTTGGTTAAGTGGAATCTTGTTTGAAGGAAGTTGTCCATAGCAGATCCTCCATGATCATTGTTCATCGTTAGTTGCAGATCCAGGAACCTTCTCTCTTCCCTACTCTTTTTCCTCTTTTTTTAGAAACAACCTATTATAAGGTTCATTACACATTATAAAGCCAAAACTTAAGGAAAACATTGAAGTTTTACATTTTTGTTTGAACCTGTAGCAAAGTGCGCCTTAACTTTCATCTCAGAAGCTTCAGATTTTAAGATCCACCTCACATCCAGCTACGTAAGTCTGCCCTGTGATACCAACAAAATCACATTAAACATCAACTGAGGAATTCCATGCAAGTCAAGACCTGACACCTGAGAGGCCTTGGGGTGATTTTTAGCAACTTGTTGTTGGAAGTCTCCTTTAAAGAGAGGTACTGCACCTACACATTGCCTGTGCTGAAAAAGTGTGCAAAAACACCCATCAACAATATATAACACGCTTATAAGATGATAACCACTATCTTTTATCACACGATTACAAGGATACATTTATACTTTACATCTGCTTCGAGTACAATACATAGATCAAATATACGAGTTTACATCATAAACTTCCCAACACATGTGGGGGTAATACATCAATACAAGAGTATAACTAAAATACATAATAAGCATCTAGCTACAAGAAAATCTATGGCTCATGCTCCATTTGGAAGGAACTGCACCCTACACACGCTGATGGGGAACCCAACGGGGTGCGTAGCATGTTCTACCCAACCACGTGGGTTTTAGAAAAACCCACCCCCCTTGCCAGGAGATGACAAGGAAGAATCCTCGACCAAGGATGCCCAAATAGAAAACAACAAGACTCAACTCCAGAGAAGAGTGACATGGGAATACATAGGCAAACACTAAATCAATAGATTCAAAAATCATAACATCAATAGATCACAAAACATAACATCAATAGACCACTTCCAAAGACTTGCAAAATCAACAAATCATAAAAAGGTGTACTAACACAAAGAAGCACTACATCTCAAATGAAGCACATGTGAGGCATAAACCATCCCGCCACCATCCACATACATAATTACTCACTAAAACAGGAACAAGTCAAGCATAGGAACCAAAATTGCAATTACAATCAAACTTTTCCAAATCCAAAATCAAATGATAAATACATTATTCAGCAAACTGCCTCATGCCTTTGGAAGTCTAAAGCCAAATGAACTCCTAACGGGGGTACTGTGACATTGAGAGTTTCCACATTGATTAAAAGGAAAAAGAATTAACAAAAGGTAGATGAAAACAAATCCAACTTTAACAAGAAATCCATCAAACCGTAGTTCACAATTTGACTGAAAATGCCATTACAATATTCCAAATCCAATTAAAACATATACTTATCTAGAGAATGTAAAATTTTCCCTAAATCCTAAAATTTCTTCTTTCCATTTAAATCTATTAATGTAACTCAGTTATTTCATTCATACTAAAATATGTGTATGTATGTACATTCCTTTCTTTCAAATAATATTTCTGAAATAAACTTGATTTAAAATAACTAGTTTATAGCCTATCAACATATGGTGAGATCACAAAATCATCATCATCATCATCATCATCATCATCATCATCATATATATATATATATATATATATTCATTAAATGTTAAACATAATTATTTGAAATTAATTTAAGTTCTAACATACAACATAATCAAATATATATATGTATACATATACACACACACACACACATATATAATGAAATATAATAAAGTGTAAGAAACATGTGACGAGGGTGCAACGCAAGACACTAAAAATTGACACACCAAATAGAGAATGTTATTTTATTATTCGGAAAATAATCTTCTTACATGCAGAGGATCTAATATCCCCATGTTTTGAAAATATGCAAACTACATAACTACAGAAAAACCCCTTTTTGAAGTATGCAAACTTTTCCACAAAAGCTACCCAAAACATACAAAAACCTACCCATAAATGGAGCCCGCTTTTAGCTTGTCGCCAAAACAAAATGCAAATTTGAGTTTTTGGCAGTATGGCACTGAAAATTAGAAATTCAAATTCAAATTTCAAAAGTACATTTTAAAATCAGTATCTTCTAGAAAGTGCACCAACTTCTGGGAGCCATAGCTTTTGATCTGAGAATCCATTTTTCAAACACATTCACACGACTTCAATAATTAAATAAGCATGTTCAAGCCATGTTGCAACATAAAATCAAGGAAATATATATAAAACACTATGAAACAAGACTTAAAATGCCATGAAAATGACAAGGGGCCATTTTTATACCGCACAAATCTACATGATTATCATTAAGGGATTTCAAGTGGGACCTAGTAGAGTTGTGGAGTTGAAGGAGAAGCTACCACATCAACCACCATAGAAGATTGAGAAAACCTTAGACATAAGAAATTAAAGGTGAAATTGAAACAAGTAGTACCAACAATACTTGGTGAACTGGAAATGAAGACTAGTGGAGGATTCACCATGCATCTCTCAGGTTAAGGTGGACCACTTTGGTTTTCCTCTAGCCTCAATGAAGTGAGGGACTCACTTTTATTCCAACCCTGGGTGTCTGATACAGGAGCATCCCTAGTTGTAAAGAAATCTTGTATCAATCAAAGACATTTCTTTTCGTACAATTTAGTTTGTAGTTATCTCAATAGTATCTTCCACATTTCACGGCATTATCATTTCTTAGCTCACATAAATGATATAGATTCTAAATGATCCCATCTTCAACATACCAAAATTTCATGGGATTTGCATTCGTTTGTAGAAAGTTATTAGTCTAAAAATTTCATTATCAATTCTCTATCAAAGTAATGAGGGCCTATTTGGTCCAAACTGATTGTGCGAACAATTTTTGAAATGTTTGGAGCTTAATGAAAGACCATTGAAGGCACTTTATGTTAGGGGGACTATCTTGGAGATCCGCAATACATTTCCATTGCATGATCATTTATTTTATCATGTTCTTAGGTCGACCTACACGTTTTATCCTGAATTGGGATTGTAAGCCCTTGAGGCTGGCATGGACCATAATTGCAGTTAGAGATTCATATTAAAATCATTTGTAATATATTATAAAGTAATTAAGCAGTTAGTAGATAGAAAAGGAAAATAGTTCAAGCTGTCTAGGTTATTGCATCATAACAAGGTCATAAGCCAACTGTAATATCTTGTAATGTCCTATGGCATATGCCAGTGGGCCCTAGTCACTATGCGCTTGTAGCATATGGCACATGTAAGATTGCAAGTTACTAAATTAATGATAATTCCTATTTCTTGAGCATCTCTTTTGTTATTTCCATTGTGTTAAGCTCAAGGTTGCATGGTTGGACAATCCTATCTAGACCCTCCATCTATGATTGCATCACTACCAATCTAAACTCTAAGTGAATTATAGTAGTGCCTATGTACCTATAAATAATTATATAAAACCACTAGCTCATACCTCCAATATCTAAAAAACGAAAGAGGCAAAAACCATAAATGGTTATACCAAAGCAATAGATCAATAATCATGTCTATTATTTTACTTTGAATGGTGAATGATCAAATAAATTAAGTAATGCATGAGGATGGAAGGTTTGAAGTTTCTTATGCAAGTGCTTAATATTGGTTTTTCAAGGCCAAATCTAGTATTAGTTGATACTTTATCTAAATGAGAAACGTTGAGTCTTTTCTTTTGGATCTTCTAAAAGGATTTTTGGAAGACAATAAAGAAGTAAATATTATTCAAGAATACCTTCTATTTAATGGCATGTTGGACATTGGCAATAGTTTGGAATGTATTGTTGCTCCTTATAGCTATAGACTAGGAGAGAGAAGAGAAATAAATAGATTTAATTTTTTTGCTGTATCTATTTAAAAAAGAGTTTTCAAATTAAGATTTTATTACAATCAACATAAATCAAATAACAGAGAAAATTCTTTATTTTAATATAGATAGCTGCCTATTCATCAAAAAAATAATAATAATAGAGATAATATGAATACATAAATTAAATTGGGTCTTATAATTATTTATTTTAAAAGGAATACATAAAAGTAGTACAAAGTTCTTAACCTCTCATATAATAAATGTTGAATTAGTAATTTTTGTGTAGAACATTATAAATTTATCCAAATTATTCAAGTTTTAAAATCCCTTCGTAAAATATGAAATTTACATTCATATATTTTTAAGAAAATGTTCAATTTACTGAATTATACTCTACTTTTTTGTGATTGGCATATCACTTTTTCCAATTTGTAAGATTCTACAAAACGTTCCACTTTTCATCTACTAAAAGTGTAATTTGAAATAAATCATAGCAATTAGATTAAAAATTTGTTAACAATTTATATGTGAGAGCGGATCTTTCCTTGAGTCTATCATCCAAACTTTCACTGTTATCAATGTTAAGTTGATGATATTGAATTGTTAAATGCCCCATCTTGCTTGTTAGAAAACCAATATTTATATTGTTTTCTACCCTTTCATATAAATTTTGTAACTTTTTCTATAATAATTCTAAAATTCTTGTTCTTCACCTAGTTTTATATGCTTATGAGTGATATGTGATATAGTTATTGAGGCACCACTCTTGTCACTAAGTTAAAAATATTTTTTTCATTTTTTTTTTTGGTTAGAATCCCTCTTGAATTCATCACTTGCATTCATTTAATAAAAATATTGATTGGGCTACTAAAACTCTACCTACAAACTATCCAAAAAAATAGTTTTTGACATTAGGGTGTACGGTTGAGATATTTTACTAAGATTTATTAAACCTAGATCCCCTCATAAAGGTTCTCACTCGAGAAACTATTAAATATATTTTCTTAGAAAAAATGTCAAGATAAATATCGATAGATTTGTTCTCGATCTTTATATCCAAGTTAGATTTCTAGCCTCCTCATCTACCATTATATACTTCACTACCTCTACTACCTAATGTATAATCTATTTTCCGTTTGTTTTCTTATTAGCTACAACATGATCCTCCCAAACATTTTCTTTCTTTTTTTTTTTTTTCATATAACTCGCCAAGTCCATTGAAGTCCTATCACACCAAACCCACACTCACACAAACATGCATGCAAGTATGAATACTAATGACTACTAATACATTATGTTTAGAAACATGCATGCAAATATGAATACCAACCTCCAATGATATTTTTAGACCATTAAAGACCACATATGTAATTCAATAGAAACAAGTCTTTGTAATGGAAAGCTTCTTTACCTACTGGATTGTACGGGCAAAAACTTGCGAAAACCATTGTGCAACGTCCAGACTCCATTTTCCCATTATTAGTTTCCTTAATCGGTCTGTTGCTCCTCTTTCCTTTTTATTATTAAGCACGGAACTTCTGACTGTTGTTAATCCCTTAATAAATACGATAGGGATAAGAAACTAAAATAATATAAAAATATGATAGGGAACTGATGTTTGACAGTGCGGCTTCAGGATGCAGATGCAAATTCAATGGGTGAATAAAAATTAGTATAGAAGTTGTTGAATATTTAACACTGATGACCAATGGCCATGACATCGCCATTCGCTTGTTACATATAAATACAGAGGCTTCTCACGCCTTTCCACCCATGCACACAACATCCGCGACTTCTGGATGTATGGGATAGCCGTGATAATATTAATTAGGGTTTTTAATCTTCTTCTTTCTCTCAATTAAGGAGGAATCTTCTGATAATGTGTGACATAAAGGTAACGATCACAAGCCTAAACTCTGGCTTGAGATTGGGTGTGAATCCCTCCAAAGATAATGATAGCATTGTTTTATGTCAAACATGTGACAACGAAAACTGCCAAGTTAGTGTTTGTCTCGATTCACCATTTACTGATCTATTTCAATCCTAACATTAATTATTAGACACTTGTGCTTGCTTGACAGAAATGAATGATCACTAAAAAAGATGGCAAGAATAACGAAGATTTATGGAGTTTCAAAAATGTGGAGAATAACGAATTTCTGTGTCCCGACTCTCGCCATGAATACCCCCATGGGCTGAGACTTTAGTCCAGAGTTCTCTATGGCGTATATATATATATATATTCAACTATATGACATTTTCATGTTTCTGTTGCAGGTGTGACCAAGTGCAAGTGATGAGTATCGCTGGATGGTCGAGAAGGTTTCTGGTCATTCGAAGATCTTGGCCTATCCTAATGGTCATCCTGTCAAACTTATAATAGCAGTGAACGAGAAGGAGGTCAAAATTCATTCTCAAAATTGAGATATTTGTGAGAAAAATATACCTGCGCATTCCATTATTTTACAATATCAATTGACACTGAAATAGTCACATCAATACTATTTCCATTTTTCTTCCTAATGGAGAAATCACATTAGATATCATTCAAAGGATTAATCTCCTCCTTCCTTTTCATAACTATGGTTGAGGTGCTTAGAAGAACAATCTAATCTGTCAACGACATTGGATCTTGGAAAGGGTTAAGGGTAATTGACAATGTTAATCACGTTACACATCTCCCTATTCTTGGCATAGAGAGATAAAGAGGGAGCGAGAGATAGATAGAGAGGTGGAGAGGGGGAAAGAAAGAAATGATATATATATGTAGAGAGAGAGAGAGGGGGGTGCTGATGTGCTTTCTATATACATACAAATGCAAATAAATCCACAACAAACCTTATCTCTCTTGAAAGATATTTCAACTTTGAGATTTTTTTTTATTCCATATCTTCAATAGCCAAATCTTCACTCAAAGTTACTTATAAACCAATTTAATAGTGGACTTGTGTAATTTGTGCATTATTTTACACATAAAGGAGTGTAGGATAAGATGAAATTATAGTACATAATTTAAAAATTTACCTGAATTTCATCTTTATTTACAAATATCACAAGTTATTTTGAAATATTTTAACAAAATGACAAATAAATTTGACCAATTCTTATTAAAATATCTAAAATGATAAAAAAAGTATTAAAAGGATAAAGGGAGAGAAAAAGAATGAGTTAGAAATCCTACGTTTTTTGCCCACGTACATATCTTCTTATTTTGCTACTTGAACAGTCAGGCTCTGCATTTTCTCTAAGAAAGAGACGAAGCACAAAATCATATCTATGGTAACGATGGATGCTTCTGGGTCCCGAACTGCGCATGTAGCCACGCCGATGGTGGGCAAGAAAGGAGTAATCCATAATATCTCCACCATTGATTGAGGAACTACTACTAGAGAGAAAAAGGTAGGACACCTCAAGGAGTCTGTGGCTATGGTGGTGCATCTAATACAAAAAGATAAAGTCTCAAAGGACGAGCTTAAAGCACAGGTACCTGATTTGACAGCTTACATCCAACAATGGTCTTCAGCTGAAGAAATGCCTACCACACCCATGTCTCCCCCTCAATTTTTGTCCAAGGAACAAATCAATAAGCTGAAAAAAATAAAGAGTTCGGAAAAAATTGCAGAAAGCTGGTTCCGATAGGTTTTATACATCAGAAATATGGGTATCAGTCGGGCTGTTAGAATAGCCAACAAGTTCCAAGACTTGCAACAGTCTCTGGAAAGCATCAAGAAAAAATGCATTGACTTCCCTGTGACGTATGAGTCCACCTACCCAAAGACCAAGGCTATCCTCCGACTGTCAAGTGCCACATGGGAAAGGGAGCTTGTACTCAAGAGGGACGATTATTTGCTCATGGATGTTTGGAGTCAAGACTTTGAGAACCAAAAAGAAAGATTGACGTAGGTGATTAAAAAAGTAGATCCAAACATTGAGTGGATCAAAGAGATTAGGGTGGATTGTGTCTGATACCTGAAGTTAATGATAGGTTATTAGATGCCCGTCCTATAAATGGAGCCAAATAAATTTAGGCCCCATTTCCAAGAAAGGATAGAGGATGGGATGTCGAACGAAATAACCACAAATTTCATGAGTTTTGTCATCCGAGCCTTCACACAGTCATAGTTGTTCCGAGACCATGCTACCAAGTATGATGCAGACTAGAAAAGGCTTGAGGACAACTCCAAGGAGCGGAATTATCAAGTATTGCGGTCCGAGGTCATAGAGGTCGACAAACTCCAACTCGTAATTTTGAAGTTCATGGAGTATGCAGCTGTGGAGAGAGGGGAAGGCAACCCTATTATTAGTGAAGAGCTTTTAAAGGAATAGCTACAACAAAAGGGCAATCAGCAAAGGACAAGATGCTACAGTATTGTCACTAGAGGACAAAATAAGGGTGAAGACAAAGTTGTATTTTAAATTATAATATATTGGGGGGTAGGTAGAACCCTAATTTGTAGTGAATCTTGGCCACACCATAAGTTTAATCTTGGCTATTTGTTCTAGTTATTGGGCACTATAAATGGGGGTCTCCTCTCATTTTCAAGAGAGAGTTGAGTTGTTGTAAAGACATGCTACATAAATTTCTAATGAAAATACATTGACTTGGTGCATTTTCTAATCTTCTTCACATGGTTCATGATTCAATCTCCATTGTTAGATGTTTTATTTAGATTTACATTATTGTTCTAGTTAGCTTTAAACTGCTTAATTAGATACTGGTAATGTTGTTTTGTTATCATAGAAATTTCTACTGTATTGATGCTTTCTAGTCCATAATTTTTGCTATTTGCTACTAGTAAATGGTCTTGTAAAGCTAGTATGGGCTAAAACTTGAAGCTACTTTTAAACTTTTATCTCTATTCATGCATGTATGTGGTGAATGAATTATAAAATATCTGCAGACCTTTGATGATAGAACACATTTCATGATACTGTAGGTTTCTTGGTTAAGTGGAATCTTGTTTGAAGGAAGTTGTCCATAGCAGATCCTCCATGATCATTGTTCATCGTTAGTTGCAGATCCAGGAACCTTCTCTCTTCCCTACTCTTTTTCCTCTTTTTTTAGAAACAACCTATTATAAGGTTCATTGCACATTATAAAGCCAAAACTTAAGGAAAACATTGAAGTTTTACATTTTTGTTTGAACCTGTAGCAAAGTGCACCTTAACTTTCATCTCAGAAGCTTCAGATTTTAAGATCCACCTCACATCCAGCTACGTAAGTCTGCCCTGTGATACCAACAAAATCACATTAAACATCAACTGAGGAATTCCATGCAAGTCAAGACCTGACACCTGAGAGATCTTAGGGTGATTTTTAGCAACTTGTTGTTGGAAGTCTCCTTTAAAGAGAGGTACTGGACCTACACATTGCCTGTGCTGAAAAAGTGTGCAAAAACACACATCAACAATATATAACATGCTTATAAGATGATAACCACTATCTTTTATCACACGATTACAAGGATACATTTATACTTTACATCTGCTTCCAGTACAATACATAGATCAAATATACGAGTTTACATCATAAACTTCCCAACACATGTGGGGGTAATACATCAATACAAGAGTATAACTAAAATACATAATAAGCATCTAGCTACAAGAAAATCTATGGCTCATGCTCCATTTGGAAGGAACTGCACCCTACACACGCTGATGGGGAACCCAACAGGGTGCGTAGCATGTTCCACCCAACCACGTGGGTTTTAGAAAAACCCACCCCCCTTGCCAGGAGATGACAAGGAAGAATCCTCGACCAAGGATGCCCAAATAGAAAACAACAAGACTCAACACCAGAGAAGAGTGACATGGGAATACATAGTCAAACACTAAATCAATAGATTCAAAAATCATAACATCAATAGATCACAAAACATAACATCAATAGACCACTTCCAAAGACTTGCAAAATCAACAAATCATAAAAAGGTGTACTAACACAAAGAAGCACTACATCTCAAATGAAGCACACGTGAGGCATAAACCATCCCGCCACCATCCACATACATAATTACTCACTAAAATAGGAACAAGTCAAGCATAGGAACCAAAATTGCAATTACAATCAAACTTTTCCAAATCCAAAATCAAATGATAAATACATTATTCAGCGAACTGCCTCATGCCTTTGGAAGTCTAAAGCCAAATTAACTCCTAACGGGGGTACTGTGATATTGAGCGTTTCCACATTGATTAAAAGGAAAAAGAATTAACACAAGGTAGATAAAAACAAATCCAACTTTAACAAGAAATCCATCAAACCGT
>VDFB02270450.1:0-15256 GCA_007258455.2 Sequoia sempervirens
GGGGCCGCTTATAGCATTCTTCTTCACAACATGATCATATATACTATATATCAAACCATTTATCAAGCAATGGAGAAGGGCCAATACCTTTGAAACTGCCGTCAATATATCGTTCGCCGTAACGCTGGTACCACGTAACCTCTTCGCCTTCTATAGTTGGTGGCCCAGCTGGGTTAGGTATTATTTTCCAAAGCCCATCTTGTGTCACTAACCTCGGCACTTTCCTTCGTTCTCGTCTCGACTGCTTAATTACATCTTCAGTGTACCTGTCTACACTTGAAATGAATATATCTTCTGTCATTATTATTGTCTTTAAATAGGGAGCTGTTCGTTCAAAGTAGGCTTCCCATTGCTCGTCGTTTTAATCATTTGCTTCATCATCAACATCCTCAAGTTGACACATACTTCGTTCATGGGCGAGTTGTTCCTCCTCTTTCTGCGCCTCATTGTCTAATCCTCTCGCCAGGTATCCTTGCCTGAGACCTTCATACGGGGCTATGTAACACCAATGCCCACCCATTCTCCACCATAGTGCTGGTGTCCCGAATACCGCATTGGTCAGGTGCTTGTGCATCCAGGGTACAGCAATACCTTCTACCTTCTTCTGCACCAGTCTCTCTACGATGATTTGATCCACGCCTAACTCCATCCAAACTCCTTCGGCTACATAGCCAAGGCCTCCCGGACCCGAGTCATATTCTTGCGAATCTTCTTTTTGCACAGCCCAGTCTTCTTTAGTAGCATAGCGGAACATATTGATGGCAATAGCGTTCTCCTTTCTTTCTTGATACTGCTTCAACTTGGAACCATTGATCGCTTCTGGTAGGGGTGACCCATCCAAATTCTCAAGTTTTATAGAGCCATTGTCATGGACTTCTCGAACTCGGAACGGTCCTAACCAACGAACTTTGAATTTCCCCGGCTTAATCTCGTTGCGGCCGTTATATTTCAGAACTAACTGTCCTGGCCGGAAATTCATTCGCCGGAGGTGCTTATCATGCCAATACTTCCTTCGCCGCTGCATGTTCTTCGTCACCCATTGTGCGATTATCCTTCGCTCATCCAGTTTATTAAGTTGGTATAGTCTTTCTTTTAAACTTGCAGTATCACCCAGCCGATTCTCCACGGCTATCCTTAAGCTGGGTACCATGTACTCCATCGGCATCACTGCTTCCTAACCGTACATTAATTGGAAGGGCGTGTGGCCCGTCGTTACCTTGTACGTCGTACGGTATGCCCACAGGACGGTTGGTAACCTCTCTTCCCAGTCAGCCTCTTCCATGCCACATGACTTGTGAATAACCGATACCAGCACTTTATTTGTCGACTCTGCCTGGCCGTTAGCTCGCGGGTAGTACGGACTTGATAGGTTGTGAAAGATCCGGAACTCCGTCGTCATCAGCCTAATCACATGATTAACAAAATGCCCTCCATGATCACTCTTGATCTGAATGGGAATGTCGTACCGCGTCACTATTTGCTCATAGATAAATCTTGTCGTACTTTGCGTTGTGTTGTCTAGCAATGCTCTAGCTTCAGCACACTTTGTCAGATATTCAGTAGCAACCACAATGTATCGGCATCGATGCAACTAACTCACCTTCAATGGTCCAATGAAATCCAATCCCCATCGTTTGAACAACTCCTGTGGTTGAGAGGGATGCAGTGGCATGAAGTCCCGCTTCAATGGTTTCCCGACCCTCTGGCAGGTGTCACAACCTAACACCCACTCCTTGGCATCGGTGTGCATCGTCGGCCACCATAGGCCTGCCAAAACAATTTTTCTTGTTGTAGCATCTGGCCCCATATGACCGCCAGCCAGACCTTCATGTGCCTCCTTTAGTACACCTGGTATCTCTTCTTCTATAACACATCTTCAGAGGATCTGATCAGGCCCCATCTTGTAAAGCAAGCCATTGATCAACTGGAACATCTTACTTTTCAAGACGAGCTTTCGCCTTTCCGCTGGTGGCATTTCTTTCAGGAATGTGGATGTGGACAAATATTCCCCAATCTTCTCATACCAAGAAGGTAACACTGCAATCTGAAATAAGTGTGCATCCGGAAAATCTTCATTCACCCCTCCCTCGACAAGTTCGCCCGACTGGATTCGGGACAATTGATCAGCAATCACATGGCTCTTACCCGGTCGTACGATGATGGCAAATGTAAACTCTTGGAGCAATAATAGCCACCTGCTTACTCGTCCTTGAATGATTGGCTTGTTCACTAAATACATTAAGGCTTGATGATCCACATAAAAGGTGAACAGTGTGGCTAGGAGATAGTGCTTGAACTTCTGTACGGAGTAAACCATTCCTAGTGCTTCACGCTCAGTCATATTGTAATTCCTTTCAGCTCTTGAAAGTAGCCGACTGGCAAAGAATACCGGATGGTCCAACCCGTGTGCTGCCACTTGTGCTAGTGTTGCTCCAATGGCAAAATTAGAGGCATCCATATGTACATGAAACTCCTTATACTAGTCTGGGTACGTCAGGATAGGTGAGCTGATCAATCGGTCCTTCAGTTCATTGAATGCCTTCTCTTGTTCTTCAGCCCATATGAAGGGTTGTCCCTTCCTCGTCAGTAGGTCAAGAGGATATGACACTTGCGCAAAATTTTTGATAAATCTCCGATAGTATCCCACATGCCCGAGGAAGGACTTCACACCGGTGACGTTCTCTGGAGCCTCCATCTGTACGATTACTCTCACCTTGTCGGGATCGGTTTTCAATCCAACCTTACACACAATGTGTCCGAGCAGCTTTCCTTGTGGCACCATAAATCTACATTTCCTGGGATTCAATGCAAGGCGGGCTGCTCTACATCTTTCCATGCATTCCACTAAGGCTTTCAGATGTTTTTCTTTATCACTGTAAATTGACCAATCATCGAGGAAAGCTTTAAAATTACCTACAGACATTTTGTCAAAAATGTGGAGTATTATCCTTTGGAACGTGTATGGCGCGTTGCACAACCCGAACGACATCCGGTTGTATGCGTACACCCCGTCCTCAACCACGAACGTAGTCTTCAATTTGTCTTCCTCCGTGATACTAATTTGGTTGTAGCCCGAAAGCCATCCAGGAACGAGTACATTTCATGTCCGGCAACTGCTTTGAGGATTGTGTCGGTGAAGGGAATAGGAAATGGGTCTTTGATGGTCACCGCATTCAGACTCCGAAAGTCAACACATATTCTAATTTGCTTTGTTTCTTTCTTAAAGGATATGACGATCGGTGACACCCACTCGCTGACCTCCACTTTGAAAATGATGCCCGTTTCCAACTTCTTCTCAATCTCCTCTTGCACTTTAGCGGCATAATTTTTATTCATTCTATATGGTCTCTTCCATACAAGCTGGGCTCTCGGTACGAGAGGGATCCTGTGTACGCATAACTCCGGTGGTGCACCTTTTAGATCTTTATACGTCCAGGCAAAGGCATCTTTATACTCCATGAAGATTTTGAATGTTGCTGCCTTTAATACGGGGTCCCAATCATCACCCAGAAGAATCTCCTTAGGTTTTTCTGGTTCCCCAAGGTTTACCTTCTTTAGCGTTGGCTCCTCATACTTGATGATTTTATCCCGTTCAAACTTGTGTGCTAGCGTCTCATCCAATTCTTCCGTACCTTCCTTATACTCACCGTACTTTGGAGGAAATGTTTCACTCATCGAGCCTTTGTCTTCTTCCGCTTCCCCCTCCCTGACTTGTAGCATGTTGCAATCAGGGTGGAAGACTTCATAATCTTCCATCACGCGGAGTGAAATAATGTTCAAGCAGTAGTCTTGTCTCAGAACGCTCCATCCCTGAATAAGATTCAGAACAGCGGCATCAAATATTTTACTCCACTAATGGTAAATCAATACGTTATAGAAGTAAACTGGATACACAATATCATTGAGCATGTAAAAGCATTCACAGAACAGATATATATGAAGCATTGCAATCTTTATTCATGTACTTACAATATTACATTATCATATCAACATACTCCTCCCGACTACGAACCATACAACAACATAAATAGTTAACCGGCGTTGGTTGAGAGCACCAACCATCGGCAATTGACAAGTACCAACTAATCCTGAGGACTAATCCCGAGTGCTAACTAATCCCGAGGACTGTCGGAATGAAACATTATTTATTTATTCTATTTGCTAATTAACTATTGTAGATTACATCTAACAAAGAAACATAAAGAGGAAACATAATATTTTGGGTGATGCGGGGATTGCCTTACACCCTTGGATGCTCATCACTATTTTGGGCCAGCAGTGCAGCTCCATGCTCTCTATTTTCTGTAAGTAACTTAACATCGGGATCAAAGCTGATGCCTCCAGCGGAAACATGCCAACCTTGGCTAAAATGATCTCATATGGAATGAAAGTTTTGGTTTTGAAGCTGCTTGTGATTAGATGTTTTTTCGTCTCTGTTTCAGTGCTGATGTGTTGTTATCCCAAACTTCACACACACATAGCACCATTGGCATTACAAGCAAGCCAAATAGGGTCTTCTTACTTTCCATTTCCTTAATTCAGGTTTTCTGCATTTGTTTTGCAATAGTTATAAAGCTTTCCATCCCCTTGCATCCTTTTTGTCCTACAAGTCTCCCAGCTGAGTTTGTTGTAAAAATCAATGCCAAGATACTCATATTCATTTACCACTTGCAAGGGACAGATTTCAAGTACAAAGTTTATTTGGAAAGCATGGGAAGTTTTTAGCTGCCTTCTTATTGGGAATGAGGTTCTCTCCAAGAAGAATGGTAGTATTTAAAATTTTAAGTCTATTTGGTGGAATCTATCCTATAATAATAGGCCTTTATTTCTTACTAGAGTTGTTCTACTAAGGCTTGGTTCTCCAAAGGTTCAAGTCTTTGGTATATTTTTCAAAAATAGTATCATGATCTTAGGATGTTGCTATAAATGAATTTTTGATTTTCCTATGGGAGGAAATTACCAGGCTATGGAGATGTTCTCGAAATGCCTGCAAGCTTTCTTTTAACAATGATGTATTGTCTCCCACTCCTACCAGTTAGTATCCGATTCTTGGATGGGTTAGCCTATTACTTGGGATACCAAATAGGCTAATGTTTGGATAAAGGTCTGGGTGATAGTTAATAGTACATTGTCACTCCATTTCACCAAGTTCAATATTGGGTTTGAATTCCACAGGCAACTGGAGATGGGTGTTTGGCTTAATTTGAGGGACTTACTATTTATGTAGGACTTACTAATTATAGTAAGTCAATGACAATGATTCTATTTTTAGTCAGGGCACCTAGACACATGGGGATTATATAGTGTTGACCCCAGCTTTAGACGGCACGTCAAAATACTGAGTATTGAGGGAGATATTAATATTTAAGTGGTTAAGTTATATTTAATTATTAAAAGGGATATTATAAAGTTATATTTTAACTTAATAAAAGTGAGCCACTTAAATTTAATAAAGTGGAATTAGAAGGTAAAACAAAAAGGCACGCTCAAGTGAAATGATTTATTTTTTAAATAGTATAAAGTGCATTAAATACATTTTAAATGTATTAAAGCCTATTCAAGAGGAAGTCGTGCCTTATTGGGAATCATGCCTTTTGAGGAGAATAAAGGAAGCAAGACAAGTCGACCTCATTATCATTGATCATTTGACATTGTTTTCTTGGCTTCTTGGGGTTTGTGCCTGAGACAAGGGTTTCAACAATTTTCACCATTGGAGCATCAATTCGTGTAAAAAGTGAAATTAAATGGTAAGAAGGAAACAAAAGATTCACGGCTCAAGTGAAATAATTTATTTAAAAAGGTATAAAGTGTATTAAATACATTTTAAATGAAAATGAGTAAGCTCAAATTGAAATGATTTATTTTAAAAGAGTATAAAGTGTATTAAATATATTTTAAATTTATTAAAGCCTATTCAAGAGGAATTCGTTCCTTTTTAAGAATCGTGCCTTTTGAGGAGAATAAAGGAAGCAAGACAAGTCGACCTCATTATCATTGATCATTTGACATTGTTTTCTTGGCTTCTTAGAGTTTGTGCCTAAGACAAGGGTTTCAGCAATTTTCACCATTGGAGAGCGGCAATTCTTCAGTGTTCTACAATCTTGAAGCTGTGAAAGACCAGCTGAATCATTGCTATAGAGGGCTTCATTCTGGAGTCCATTTGTGCCTGGATCAGATTTACTTTTGAGTTATTTGCAGATTTCAATAAAGGAAAGGGCTTATCAGTTGTGGCACCTTATTTCATCAGCCATTCACACCGCGAAATAATCAGGCGTAGTGCTTCTTGCTGGTTGTACTTTCTACACAGGCACACATGCATTTCTGGCTAAGGCGTGTGAGCTGGAGGCTGAAACGCCTTCACTTTGGGCCTTCTCTTTGTTTTTCCTTGGACGCCTTGCACAATTAGGCTGTTTCATGACATTTCCATTAGGGAGAAACCAGATCTGGAGGTGGGCGGCTAGTTTTGTCAATTTCCTGTATTGCCTAGCTCATTCCAGAAGTTTCTTATTTAATTAAGCTAAGGACCTCCGGTTATGTTTTGTTGAATAAGATTTACTTGTAGCAATTGTCAGATTCATAATATAATTGCAGTTACTCCATAGTTACTTGTTTTATTCAGTTTTAGTATATTTTCTTGCCTGGCAACTTCTTTATTATTTGTCTAAAATCCATCAAAACAAGCGAAAAAGCAAAAACAATATCATTTTAGCATCAGAGGCAGAGTTGGAACCAGCAGGGTTCTTCACAAAATGAGTTCTGCGATAACATTACACGGAAAGAGGGACTTTCCTGAACTAAAATATCCAGCGAGTGCTTGTATGATATATTTTCCTATGCCCACAATATTTTTGACTACCTAAACCTCAAAATGGGATATTAATATCTCCCTTTCAGTTTTGAAATTCTAGGTTGTTTGTATCTGGTCCTTTTGGATTGAGCCAAAAAAACTTGTTTTGGTGGCTACTGCGCCTCAGTAAATTGGTTGTTGGTTCTATTCTTAAATCTTATGTTTTTTTTGCATCTCTTTGCTCTATTTGTAATGTTAAGGAAACTAGTTCTCACATTTTTTTTTTTGAATGCCCTTTTGCTAAGAATGGTTGGAATATGTTCCTAGGGGGTTGTGATATGTGGATTAATGAAACGACTATTGAGTGGGTTGATATTTTTGTTTGGTCTTACTAGGAGAACTATAAGTTTTGGCTTACATTAAGACAAAAGTTTTGTGAATTGTGTTGGAGAGCTAGAAACCATGACCAAATTTCAATGTATAATTAGGCTACTGCTGACTTATGTTACAAGGCATCTTCACCTCTATTGTCTTATGGTTTACAATAATCTTAAAAGTATCCCCAAGGAAAAATTCTGCAGGATTAATGGATAGGGATCTATTACCTTATTGCAAAAAAGTATCACGAACATGTTGAGTGGTGGCTGGATTTTTAAGATAGGGATAGTCAGTTATTTAACCAATTATGGTGTTGATAATCTATCCTAATGTAGGTCTTCCAAGATCTCATGAAGAATCCTACTTCAGTGAACATAATTATGGTGCATAGAAGTGCTATTAGGACTTGATGAATGCATGAAAGATGATATTTTTTGAATAGAATAGTTAGAGAGTTTCTATTGGGGCCCCACCCATAAAAGCAGAACAATAGTTCATACAATAATGCCATAGCTGTTAATATTACCATAAACTGTAGCTAATTATAATACAATAAACCACTATTACATGCTTTCAACTTAAAGGGAATACATAGCAAAGGCACAAATGCCAGTATATGCTTGCCCTAAAACAATTCAAACACAAATCTATGATGAACCTCTTCACACAACTTCTCATCTCTCTTGATTGCAACTTCCTCTGATCAATGACATATTATTCCTCCATCCATACTAGAACCCTTGGAGTCTAGTCCATTTTTGTTACATTGTTTTGAACTTTCTTGAAAGAGGAAGAAATGCAAAACCAAGCGCATCTTTGCATCATTGGCGCCAATGGATTGAATTTTCCTGGAGATATTTGTATAGAAGTCCTCTCAGCTTCACACATCCATTGGGCTTTTGATGCCACGGACCTGCCAAACTTTACCAATATTGTAGCTAGATGCTTGCAAAATGGCTACTTCACGACAAAGTTCCTCCAATTCTTTATGCCTACGCATAGTTGCAGACAAGTTCACCACCTCCTTTTTGTTGGCCCTAATGCTTCCTTCTCCATATCTCCTTTGGGATCCTCTGCAAACTTACAACTCCCATGTCCCTGACTTGATCAGGCAGAAACATTCAAACCCTAAGCTCCTTGTTGGGAATAAAGAATGCCAAATTTATGATGAAATTGCCATAGTGTGACTTTTTCTTTGTGCCATTTCTCCAAACCGTGCTCTCTTAATATTCTTCAGTCAAACCTTAGAGCCACTTTACTCCTATAGTGAAAACTACACTATAAGCGATGAATCAAGACCATGCTGCCATATGCTGAAATCTCTTTCCTTTGTCTACAATCCACTTGCTAGACGTGCTTGCAAAAAACAAGAACCCTCCACCACCTGTGAGAAAACCACCAAAGATAGTGAGCAACTAGACTCACATTGTGCTATAATGAAGTAGAGAACATCATATAAAAGCCAAAAATCCCCACTACCAAAACATCCTTTACTTCGCACACATAACTGTAGCATGCCTTGAGTTTGCCAGAGCTGAAATCAGCTCCAATCAGCTACAAATTAAATAAATACATAATCAGTCTTCCAACTACCACAAATGAAATCACCAAAGATCTATTGCAATAAATGGTGTAATTACTCTCTCTGCTGACAAGTTTCAAACAAATCTAGAATGTGGAGTCTATGCATGACGAGCCTAATGTTCAAAGTTCCTAACAGATTCATGAAGGGTATTGATGAATGTGTGTTTCTAACTCTTGCCAAGAATCAGCATAAGGACTATGCATAACTATGAGATGATCCTGCTCTGTCCCCATGTTAGCTATGTAATTTTTGCGACATTCGCGCTTCTCTGACAATGTTTAAAACTTATAGCAGAGATATTTTCCTTCAAATTTTGCATCTTTTTCACAAAATGATTAAAATGTCAATTAGGACGTGAGCCTTTTTTCAGAGCATTTACAATTATTAGGGAGTCTCCCTCTACTAACACATGTTTTAAATTGTGTGATATTGCTATACTAACTCTAATATTAATGCCTCCATTTCGGCCTCATTATTGTTTTTATTGCCAAAGAATAAAGATCCCCCATATAGGAAACTACCATCTTCATCTCTTAGAATCACACTAGTGGCCACTTTGCCCAGATTACCTTTGGAGGCCCCATTCAAATTTTGTTTGATAAACCCTGCCAGAGGAGGAGACCAAATATTGGTCTTTCTCTTGATGCTTCTTTCAGTTTACCAGAATGTTTTTGTCTTGTTGGGTGGAGGTAGGGGGTGGGCTCATGAAAGATGACAAGTTAGTGGCCAGGACAGAAAAAAAATTCATTAAGGCGTCTGTTGATCACAATGCTGGTATTCCCTTGGGTTAGCATCTGTATCTTAATCTGGAGGAGCTAGAGGAAAGTGTTGATGTGTTTTAGTGGCCGCGCCAATGAGGGTAAAATTAAGCCAATGGCTACCTATTCTCTCTTGATCAAAGTATCCAACCGCGTTAAGATTGTGAAAGGAGGATTCGTCGCGTTCAACTCGAGGCTCCTTCAATGCGAGATAGTCTCGTTGGCTCAATGTGATTTCTTTGAGTATTTCAAAGGGACTTAAAGAAATTGTTGACGATGGAAAATTGAATGCTTTCGAAAGGTTTGTCTATAAAGTTCTTGTTTCATAAGGTACTGAATGTAAATAGTGCTGGGTTAAGAAGGCTCTAATCTACTCTAAGGCGTGGGACATGGCGATCAATTCTCACAAGCTTCAACTAGGCTCTGCTTTGCCTCGCTTCGGACAACCTCCACAAAACCAGTGCAATCTTCAGAGGAGTAGCTCAAGGTGTTC
This sequence comes from Sequoia sempervirens, assembly GCA_007258455.2. Lineage (NCBI taxonomy): Eukaryota > Viridiplantae > Streptophyta > Pinopsida > Cupressales > Cupressaceae > Sequoia > Sequoia sempervirens. The sequence continues at coordinate 10,002 of VDFB02270450.1, forward strand.
AGATCACAACTTAGCATGGAAATACCATCACAATGACGCATATAAACATACAAATCATGATCGAAGTTAAGTACACGATATTCCAGTTGACCACACAAGGCGCATTCACCATCAGCGAACACACTAGTGGTATGGATAGACGAAGTTTGCTCAAATTGAAGACCACATTCCACAATTCCTATCTACTACATGCATGAAATGAAATTTATTCTACTTTAAACTACTATTCGAATTAGAAGGACGGAGAAACCTTGCTAGCTACTCACAACAAAAGACAAAATTCATCATCAATGGAAACTCTTTTTATTGAGAGAGTGTTCACAACATTTTCTTACAAAGTTTAGGGAAAACTTTCCCTCTTCTTCAAATTATCCTATCCAATCTATACTAAAGCTACTTCTAAGTTGTCCCTCTACTCTATGTCCTCTTGTCCTAACTAGTTACAAATGGGGGGATACTTGCTATATAGCTAATACTGATCCAACCCGGACTGACTCAGGATTACAATGGTGGATGGCCAGTTGTATACCTCATCCCTAAACAAGATTCACCCTAAAAACCACCACAAAGAAGAGTGGGGTAACAAATGAGCCATTAATGTCCATCTTCTAGAAGATTCCTGTCTGGAAATGCGTTCACACTGCTTCAATTTCTTGGACTGGTACGACAGGCACGCTCTCAATCTGACTTCAAGGTGGCAACCTCCTTCTCTTGCTTGATGATGATTTTCCCTTGTCATTTTTCAACTCCGAAGTGCCTGAGGATGACCTTCTTCTCTCAATCCCGAGCTTTGAAAGCATTCCTTCTTTGTCACTTGAGCTGGGCACATACTAAGTCTCAACACTTAGCCACTTCTTGCAACTTTTCTTCCTTCGAGGTTGAAATGTAGTCTTGGAGTACTTGCTTCATCGCTTCAAGTCATCGCGCCTCGACGTTCAGCCTGCAAAATAGAAAAAGGAAGAGCATCAAAACACTTAATAATATAAATCCACTTTACTCACCTGATACCCATGTTTTGATCTCCAATGTCTGATTGATCTCTAGATCTGATAGAGTTCATCACTTTTCTCTAGCCGACCTTGCTTTCTTCATGATTTTTCCTGTTTATGCGTTGGGGCATATAACACCCGCACATCATATTTCAATGCCTTAGACAAATTTCATCTTCCTCAAGGGTGCATTTTTTTAAAATCATCTTTTAAAAGTGTTAGCTTCAATTGCATCTTCTTCACTTTTCCGGTTGAGGCATTCACTCTGACATTTCATCTAACTCTAGCTCGAGAAAATTGCTTTCATCAGGAACCTAATGAAAATTTTTCTAGGCACCCAACCTCAAATTCGTCCGCCAAGGCATTTTTATGTGAACAACACATTTTATTCCTTGCCTTAGAAATTTTCAAAATTTCCTTAGGAAATTCATCAATCAAAGTCTTGGAGTAAAATTTCATCTCGAAGCCCAACAAAGCGCATGGGAAGACCTTAAAATACATTCCTCATCACAGACGTCCAATACCCAGAAGAAAATTCCCTTCAGAAAGCGTCAAATTCATGTGTCTCCAAACGAAGGGGGTACACTTAATTTTTTGAATTTCAACCTTAGAAAATTATTTTTCATCAAATTTATTCCAATTCTTCATCTCTGGGCATATTTTCCTGCTCTGTCTTGAAAATTCTCATCAACCTCGTGAAGCTGGCATCCTTTGACTTCCTCTCGCCAACCTATTCATGCCTTAACAAATTTCATCATCCCCCATTAGACTCAGGCGCATTTTCCTCTAGAGGAGGGAATTTAAATATTAACACTTAAAATATTATCACATTTCATGTCTTCAGTCTAAGTGCCATCAAGGGTCCAACTTTTATTTTTCACCACCTAGCTCAAAATAATTTCAACATGTCCTTCTTCTTAGTCTAGGCGCATTTAAGCCTTCATGCTTTAAGTTTGGACGCCTTGGAATATTTTCCAATTCTTACACCATTCAAGACGCCTAAGAGGGGCCCACTCCACATTCTCCATACTTGGACGTTTCCAAAGCTCTTCACAAGTTAAAGCGCAAATCAAAGGGACCCACTTCAGATTTTGAATGACTTAAAGATTCCTCAAGGCCTCCTTAAATAGCTAAGGCACATGCATGAGGCCAAGCTTCAAATTTATGCCAGCAGAAAATTTTGGTGCCATCATGCAAGTTGGGTGCATTCAAAGGGTCTAGCAGGAAGTTTTCATACTTAGAAACTTTTTCTAAGTTCATTTCTTCCCTGGGCGCATTTTACCTCCTCAGCTTCCATTTCTCCTTAGAAAAATCTTCAACTCAACCTCCTCTACTAGGGCGCATTTGAGGGTCTGTACTTCCAGTTGCCAACACTTAGAAACTTTTAACTTATCTTCTTCAACTTGGTGGGCGCATTTAGCACATTGAACTTTCAATTTGTGACACTTAGACATTTTTCTAACTTCTCCTTCAAGTTAAGGCGCATTTGACAAGGCCTACTTCCAGCTTTCAATACTTAGAAATTTTTTATCAACTCTCCTTTACCTTGGGCGCTTTTGAGGTGGTTTGCTTCCAATTTCATATGCCTTAGAAAATTTTCTCTCCTTCTCAACTTCTTGGGCGCATATGGAGTGTCCATCTTCAAAGTTTCAAACACTTAGCTAAATCTTTACCCCACCCACTAGCTTGGGCGCATATAAGGTAGTGAACTTTCAGTTTTGATGCCCTAGAGAAATTTCTAACTCCTCTAAGTTTAGGCGCATTTTAGAGGGTGTGCTTTCATTTTCACATACTTAGAGAAATTTTCAACCTCCCTCAAGCTTGCAAGGGCGCATTTTAGAGGGTGAGCTTCCAATTTTGAAGAGTTAGTAGAATTTTGATCACCCCTTCCTCCCAAGGCGCATTTTGATGCTGGAGCTTTAAATTTGCTAGACTTAGTGAATTTTCATGCTATCTTCAAGCTTCTGGGGCAGATTTGAGGGTGTCAAGCCTTCATTTTATCAGCACTGGATGAATTTTCCAGCTTTCGTCTTATTTAAAGTGAATTGTTCATGATGCCCCCAGCTTACCCTAACTTTCTATTTTTAGAAAGTTCTTCCATTTTGTGCTTTGAACTGATTTCTGACTCCGAAAAGCCTGATTTTTGTTTTGTTTCGAACCTCGGGACGTGGTTGAATTGTTGGTACCTGATGCCTACCTATGCCTGCTATTTTTAGCAACTTACTAAAAACAGCAATAGCTCAAAATGAGTTCAAATTTTGCATGATGTTTGCCTGAAGAGTGTTGGTCGTGGCTGGATGCTGCTTCTGCATGACTGTCGTGCTTTGCCCTTGATTTTAGGAAACCTTAATTTCTCTGCACCGGCCTGCTAAAAACAGTAAGTGCTTTCTTTTCCGAACCTCTGCAACTCCGTTTGACTTGAAATTCGCGCCAAGGGGTTTCCTTCATCTGCTTGACCTGTTTATGCTGACGCCTCATGCTGATCTGCTATTTTTGGCATGTTTCTGGAGGTGGTTTACTATTTATAGTAACTGCTCAGTTTTATGACCTCCATAGCTCTGTTTGACTTGAAATTTGAATGTTGTGATCCTCATCGGTAGACTTACCTGTTCACACTTGCACCTGATGCTGACTTTCTATTTATAGCCTGTTTCAGGAATGCCTTACTATAAATAGTAAGTGCTCCGATTTCCTTCAAATTTTACCAGTGGACTCCTTGAGAGATGCTGATCACGATGGGATATCTCAGTTTTCAGAAATTTTGGCGTTTGACCCCTCATTTTGGGTCCCAAAGCTGGAAACCCTAATTTGCCTTGCATGTGTATCAAATGAGCTCTGTTTGACCTCGTTTCTATTGCATGTCATCGGGTTCATGACTTTGAAGTCTTTGGGCATTTCTAGCAGGAGGCGGGGTACTAAAAATATTAAGCGTCTGAAAAAGGTGACCGCTCCGATTCTTTGGATGATTTGCATATCTGCTTGCCGAGAGAGATCTTGAAAAACCTAGAAAATCGAGGAAAATTCATGCGACATGCAACCGCGGCTAAAATAACAAGTTTCTAAAAGTAACTAGTTCAGCTTGCATGTCGTTCGCGGCTCGTTGAAGAAAGATAATCGCGACCTGCGTCTTTGAGAAAACTTACGCCCGCAAGCCTAATTATAGCCTCCGAAGGCTGAGCACTGAAAGTTGTCATCCCGTTTTGCATGTTATATCATTGCGATGGTCTCAAAAAACCCACAAAGAATCTTCAGACATGCATCTGAAAATCCACCATGCAAACCCTAAAAATGGGCCTCGAAGGCTGGACTGCTAAAATAAGCGGGGAACGTATTTCAGCTCAAATTTTACCAGCCGGCAACTTGCGATGTTCAAAGTCTTGATGCAATTGTCAGAATTTGAAAATCCCAAGGAAATAGGCCCCAAATTGGTACTTACTAAAAATAGCAAGTCGCTGGAATTCATTGAAATTCTGTTGGGGACCTGCTAGAAGCCATCTGACAACAATGTTAATCTCAAATTTCAATAGCCAAACTTGATTTGACCTCAAACTGACGTGAAGGAATCAAACCCTAATTCTTAGACTTAGCCAAAATTTCAATCCAGGCGGGCACATCCCCAGAAAGACAGACAAAACAAGAGAGAGACAATAGGAAAACAAACCAAAAATCAAAGCCACAAAAGTCAAAGCGAAGCAAAAAATTAAGAAGTCCCCATTGCAATGGGAAGCGATGTAATGAAAAAGGTCACAACAGAAAGGAGGAACTCTGATGAGAAGAGAAAAAGATGCTATCTAAGCTCAAAAATTTATTGAGAAACTCTTAAACTGGACCTACTGTTCTTTTGAGATAATACCGTTTCTTACAGACTCTGACTTTTGGTCTCATTCAAAGTATGTTATCTTTGTAATATTTTGTAGACCCAGAATTTTATCTCTTTTTGGTTTCTGGAAGGATTCAGTATGCTTATGATGTGGTGATAGTATTTTTTTTGGCATTTTGGCCTTTGGGGTTTTTATATTGTAACTTTTTTGTTAACTATCTGCAATAAAAAATAAAAATACAAGTGATTCTGAAGCACTCTTTGCTTGGATATTAATCACAGCTCTGCTTTTCCTGCAGCTTTTAGTATTTGGTGGTCATGGGACTGGTGGATGGTTGACACGCTATGATATCTACTACAATGACTGTATCATTCTTGATAGAGGTAAATGGTGTACCTTGTAAATTTCAGATTTTCCTGTATGTTAGGGGCATTGTACTGTTATT
>VDFB02270451.1:0-13853 GCA_007258455.2 Sequoia sempervirens
TGAGACTTCAGTCCAGAGTTCTCTATGGCGTATATATATATATATATATATATATATATATATATATATATATATATATATTCAACTATATGACATTTTCATGTTTCTGCTGCAGGTGCGAACAAGTGCAAGCGATGAGTATCGCTGGATGGTCGAGAAGGTTTCCGGTCATTCGAAGATCTTGGCCTATCCTAAGGGTCATCCTGTCAAACTTATAACAGTGGTGAACGAGAAGGAGGTCAAAATTCATTCTCTGAATCCTGATGACCTGGATCCCTCATTATTTGATATCACAGAGACCCCCCCTAAAAAGGATTGCTAGGTAGTACTGTTAGTCTAAATAAAGCAAAGGGTTTTTTTCAATTGCGCTTGTTTGCTACCCAGCAACCAAATGCAATTTTTTTCCCTTGCTATTTAATTTTCTATTGCACGTTCTTTTAAGTTATTTGTATTTAATTTTCTATGTACCTTTTTCTTGAAATCATTTAATTATGAAAAATATGAGTTTTTTATAAATAATCTGATGTTAGCTTTCATAATTTTATATCACATTTTCTAACAAAAAAAACAGGAATATATGGTCATTTCATTTACTTGTCTATTTTTATTAAATCATTCTATCAATTAAAACAATTTTCTCTAATACATTAGTGTCTACTTCATAGACAGCTATCACATTATACAAATTTTGAGAGCTATTAGGAGTGATGGAATATCTTACTTCAATACATAAATATATAAAACTCGTAACTTTATTGCAATGAATGATATCAAAATTTATATTTAATAAAAAGATAGTAAAATTTCTACTTAATATGAATCGAAAAAATATTAAACAATCACCCAGATAGACTTTAATTATTTCTCAAAATTGAGATATTTGTGAGAAAAATATACCTGCACATTGCATTATTTTACAATATCAATTGACATCAATACTATTTCCATTTTTCTTCCTAATGGAGAAATCACATTAGATATCATTCAAAGGATTAATCTCCTCCTTCCTTTTCATAACTATGGTTGAGGTGCTTAGAAGAACAATCTAATCTGTCAACGACATTGGATCTTGGAAAGGGTTAAGGGTAATTGACAATGTTAATCACGTTACGCATCTCCCTATTCTTGGCATAGAGAGATAAAGAGGGAGCAAGAGATAGATAGAGAGGTGGAGAGGAGGAAAGAAAGAAATGATATATATATGTATATAGAGAGAGAGGGGGGTGCTGATGTGCTTTCCATATACATACAAACGCAAATAAATCCACAACAAACCTTATCTCTCTTGAAAGATATTTCGACTTTGAGATTTTTTTTTTATTCCATATCTTCAATAGCCAAATGTTCACTGAAAGTTACTTATAAACAGATTTAATAGTGGACTTGTGTAATTTGTGCATTATTTTACACATAAAGGAGTGTAGGATAAGATGAAATTATAGTACATAATTTAAAAATTTACCCGAATTTCATCTTTATTTACAAATATCACAAGTTATTTTGAAATATTTTAACAAAATGACAAATAAATTTGACCAATTCTTATAAAAATATCTAAAATGATAAAAAAAGTATTAAAAGGATAAAGGGAGAGAAAAAGAACGAGTTAGAAATCCTACGCTTTGGTGATTTCACATGAATACTCTTACAAATCCTCTTCTTTCGATGAGGAAGAAGGAGATAACACTAAAATGGAAGAAAGGGCTCCCAAAGGTAAACAAATAGAGATCCAAATAAAGGAAGGCGAGGGTGATCATGAGTCGTCCAATGGAAAATCTGATATGCCCGAATGGTTGGAGAGGCAGCTTGAAAAGAAGACTCCTACCCCAAAGGATCCAAGAGCAAGGCTGGAGGCTATCTTAGCCCAAACGCAGATCACCACCAAGAAAGAGACGAAGCACAAAATCATATCTATGGTAACGATGGATGCTTCTGGGTCCCGAACTGCGCATGTAGCCACGCCGATGGTGGGCAAGGAAGGAGTAATCCATAATATCTCCACCATTGATTGAGGAACTACTACTAGAGAGAAAAAGGTAGGACACCTCAAGGAGTCTGTGGCTATGGTGGTGCATCTAATACAAAAAGATAAAGTCTCAAAGGACGAGCTTAAAGCACAGGTACCTGATTTGACAGCTTACATCCAACAATGGTCTTCAGCTGAAGAAATGCCTACCACACCCACAACTCCCCCTCAATTGTTGTCCAAGGAACAAATCGATAAGCTGAAAAAAATAAAGAGTTCGGAAAAAATTACAGAAAGTTGGTTCCGACAGGTTTTATACGTCAAAAATATGGGTATCAGTTGGGCTGTTAGAATAGCCAACAAGTTCCAAGACTTGCAACAGTCTCTGGAAAGCATCAAGAAAAAATGCATTGACTTCCCTGTGACGTATGAATCCACCTACCCAAAGACCAAGGCTATCCTCCGACTGTCAAGTGCCACATGGGAAAGGGAGCTTGCACTCAAGAGGGACGATTATTTGCTCATGGATGTTTGGAGTCAAGACTTTGAGAACCAAAAAGAAAGATTGACGTAGGTGATTGAAAAAGTAGATCCAAACATTGAGTGGATCAAAGAGATTAGGGTGGATTGTGTCTGATACCTGAAGTTAATGATAGGTTATTAGATGCCCATCCTATAAATGGACCCAAATAAATTTAGTCCCCATTTCCAAGAAAGGATAGAGGATGGGATGTCGAACGAAATAACCACAGATTTCATGAGTTTTGTCATCCGAGCCTTCACACAGTCATAGTTGTTCCGAGACCATGCTACCAAGTATGATGAAGACTGGAAAAGGCTTGAGGACAACTCCAAGGAGTGGAATTATCAAGTATTGCGGTCCGAGGTCATAGAGGTCGACAAACTCCAACTCGTAATTTTGAAGTTCATGGAGTATGCAGCTTTGAAGAGAGGGGAAGGCAACCCTATTATTAGTGAAGAGCTTTTAAAGGAATAGCTACAACAAAAGGGCAATCAGCAAAGGACATGATGCTACAGTGTTGTCACTAGAGGACAAAATAAGGGTGAAGACAAAGTTGTATTTTAAATTATAATATATTGGGGGGTAGGTAGAACCCTAATTTGTAGTGAATCTTGGCCACACAATAAGTTTAATCTTGGCTATTTGTTCTAGTTATTGGGCACTATAAATGGGGGTCTCCTCTCATTTTCAAGAGAGAGTTGAGTTGTTGTAAAGACATGCTACATAAATTTCTAATGAAAATACATTGACTTGGTGCATTTTCTAATCTTCTTCACATGGTTCATGATTCAATCTCCATTGTTAGATGTTTTATTTAGATTTACATTGTTGTTCTAGCTAGCTTTAAACTACTTAATTAGATACTGGTAATGTTGTTTTGTTATCATAGAAATTTCTATTGTATTGATGCTTTCTAGTCCATACTTTTTGCTATTTTCTACTAGTAAATGGTCTTGTAAAGCTAGTATGGGCTAAAACTTGAAGCTACTTTTAAACTTTTATCTCTATTCATGCATGTATGTGGTGAATGAATTATAAAATATATGCAGACCTTTGATGATAGAAAACATTTCATGATACTGTAGGTTTCTTGGTTAAGTGGAATCTTGTTTGAAGGAAGTTGTCCATAGCAGATCCTCCATGATCATTGTTCATCGTTAGTTGCAGATCCAAGAACCTTCTCTCTTCCCTACTCTTTTTCCTCTTTTTTTAGAAACAACCTATTATAAGGTTCATTGCACATTATAAAGCCAAAACTTAAGGAAAACATTGAAGTTTTACATTTTTGTTTGAACCTGTAGCAAAGTGCACCTTAACTTTCATCTCAGAAGCTTCAGATTTTAAGATCCACCTCACATCCAGCTACGTAAGTCTGCCCTGTGATACCAACAAAATCACATTAAACATCAACTGAGGAATTCCATGCAAGTCAAGACCTGACACCTGAGAGGCCTTGGGGTGATTTTTAGCAACTTGTTGTTGGAAGTCTCCTTTAAAGAGAGGTACTGCACCTACACATTGCCTGTGCTGAAAAAGTGTGCAAAAACACCCATCAACAATATATAACACGCTTATAAGATGATAACCACTATCTTTTATCACACGATTACAAGGATACATTTATACTTTACATCTGCTTCGAGTACAATACATAGATCAAATATACGAGTTTACATCATAAACTTCCCAACACATGTGGGGGTAATACATCAATACAAGAGTATAACTAAAATACATAATAAGCATCTAGCTACAAGAAAATCTATGGCTCATGCTCCATTTGGAAGGAACTGCACCCTACACACGCTGATGGGGAACCCAACGGGGTGCGTAGCATGTTCCACCCAACCACGTGGGTTTTAGAAAAACCCACCCCCCTTGCCAGGAGATGACAAGGAAGAATCCTCGACCAAGGATGCCCAAATAGAAAACAACAAGACTCAACTCCAGAGAAGAGTGACATGGGAATACATAGTCAAACACTAAATCAATAGATTCAAAAATCATAACATCAATAGATCACAAAACATAACATCAATAGACCACTTCCAAAGACTTGCAAAAAGGTGTACTAACACAAAGAAGCACTACATCTCAAATGAAGCACACGTGAGGCATAAACCATCCCGCCACCATCCACATACATAATTACTCGCTAAAACAGGAACAAGTCAAGCATAGGAACCAAAATTGCAATTACAATCAAACTTTTCCAAATCCAAAATCAAATGATAAATACATTATTCAGCGAACTGCCTCATGCCTTTGGAAGTCTAAAGCCAAATTAACTCCTAACGGGGGTACTGTGACATTGAGTGTTTCCACATTGATTAAAAGGAAAAAGAATTAACACAAGGTAGATAAAAACAAATCCAACTTTAACAAGAAATCCATCAAACCGTAGTTCACAATTTGACTGAAAATGCCATTATGATATTCCAAATCCCATTAAAAAATACACTTATCTAGAGAATGTAAAATTTTCCCTAAATGCTAAAATTGCTTCTTTCCATTTAAATCTATTAATGTAACTCAGTTATTTCATTCATACTAAAATATGTGTATGTATGTACATTCCTTTCTTTCAAATAATATTTCTGAAATAAACTTGATTTAAAATAACTAGTTTATAGCCTATCAACATATGGTGAGATCACAAAATTATCATCATCATCATCATCATCATCATATATATATATATATTCATTAAATGTTAAACATCATTATTTAAAATCCATTTAAATTCTGACATACAACATAATCAAATATATATATGTATACATATACACACACACACATATATATAATGAAATATAATAAAGTGTAAGAAACATGTGACGAGGGTGCAACCCGAGACACTAAAAATTGACACACCAAATAGAGAATGTTATTTTATTATTCGAAAAATAATCTTCTTACATGCAGAGGATCTAATATCCCCATGTTTTGAAAATATGCAAAATTACATAATTACAGAAAAACCCCTTTTCGAAGTATGCAAACTTGTCCACAAAAGCTACCCAAAACATAAAAAAACCTGCCCATAAATGGAGCTGGCTTTTAGCTTGTAGCCAAAACAACATGCAAATTTGAGTTTTTGGCAGTATGGCACTGAAAATTAGAAATTCAAATTCAAATTTCAAAAGTACATTTGAAAATTAGTATCTTCTAGAAAGTGCGCCAACTTCTGGGAGCCATAACTTTTGATCTGAGACTCCATTTTTTGAACACATTCACACGACTTCAATAATTAAATAAGCATGTTCAAGCCATGTTGCAACATAAAATCAAGGAAATATATATAAAACACTATGAAACAAGACTTAAAATGCCATGAAAATGACAAGGGGCCATTTTTCTACCGCACAAATCTACATGATTATCATTAAGGGATTTCAAGTGGGACCTAGTAGAGTTGTGGAGTTAAAGGAGAAGCTACCACATCAACCACCATAGAAGATTGAGAAAACCTTAGACATAAGAAATTAAAGGTGAAATTGAAACAAGTAGTACCAACAATACTTGGTGAACTGGAAATGAAGACTAGTGGAGGATTCACCATGCATCTCTTAGCTCACAGAAATGATATAGATTCCAAATGAGCCCATCTTCAACATACCAAAATTTCATGGGATTTGCATTTGTTTGTAGAAAGTTATTAGTCTTAAAATTTCATTATCAATTCTCTATCAAAGTAATGAGGGCCTATTTGGTCCAAACTGATTGTGCGAACAATTTTTGAAATGTTTGGAGCTTAATGAAAGACCATTGAAGGCACTTTATGTTAGGGGGACTATCTTGGAGATCCGCAATACATTTCCATTGCATGATCATTTATTTTATCATGTTCTTAGGTCGACCTACACGTTTTATCCTGAATTGGGATTGTAAGCCCTTGAGGCTGGCATGGACCATAATTGCAGTTAGAGATTCATATTAAAATCATTTGTAACATATTATAAAGTAATTAAGTAGTTAGTAGATAGAAAAGGAAAATAGTTCAAGCTGTCTAGGTTATTGCATCATAACAAGGTCATAAGCCAACTGTAATATCTTGTAATGTCCTATGGCATATGCCAGTGGGCCCTAGTCACTATGCACTTGTAGCATATGTCAAATGTAAGATTGCAAGTTACTAAATTAATGATAATTCCTATTTCTTGAGCATCTCTTTTGTTATTTCAATTTTGTTAAGCTCAAGGTTGCATGGTTGGACAATCCTATCTAGACCCTCTATCTATGATTGCATCACTACCAATCTAAACTCTAAGAGAATTATAGTAGTGCCTATGTACCTATAAATAATTATATAAAACCACTAGCTCATACCTCCAATATCTAAAAAACGAAAGAGGCAAAAACCATAAATGGTTATACCAAAGCAATAGATCAATAATCATGTCTATTAGTTTACTTTGAATGGTGAATGATCAAATAAATTAAGTAATGCATGAGGATGGAAGTTTTGAAGTTTCTTATGCAAGTGCTTAATATTGGTTTTTCAAGGCCAAATCTAGTATTAGTTGATACTTTATCTAAATGAGAAACGTTGAGTCTTTTCTTTTGGATCTTCTAAAAGGATTTTTGGAAGACAATAAAGAAGTAAATATTATTCAAGAATACCTTCTATTTAACGGCATCTTGGACATTGGCAATAGTTTGGAATGTATTGTTGCTCCTTATAGCTATAGACTAGGAGAGAGAAGAGAAATAAATACATTATTCAAACTTTTCCAAATCCAAAATCAAATGATAAATACATTATTCAGCGAACTGCCTCATGCCTTTGGAAGTCTAAAGCCAAATTAACTCCTAACGGGGGTACTGTGACATTGAGTGTTTCCACATTGCTTAAAAGGAAAAAGAATTAACACAAGGTAGATAAAAACAAATCCAACTTTAACAAGAAATCCATCAAACCGTAGTTCACAATTTGACTGAAAATGCCATTACGATATTCCAAATAATTATATAAAACCACTAGCTCATACCTCCAATATCTAAAAAACAAAAGAGGCAAAAACCATAAATGGTTATACCAAAGCAATAGATCAATAATCATGTCTATTATTTTACTTTGAATGGTGAATGATCAAATAAATTAAGTAATGCATGAGGATGGAAGTTTTGAAGTTTCTTATGCAAGTGCTTAATATTGGTTTTTCAAGGCCAAATCTAGTATTAGTTGGTACTTTATCTAAATGAGAAATGTTGAGTCTTTTCTTTTGGATCTTCTAAAAGGATTTTTGGAAGACAATAAAGAAGTAAATATTATTCAAGAATACCTTCTATTTAACGGCATATTGGACATTGGCAATAGTTTGGAATGTATTGTTGCTCCTTATAGCTATAGACTAGGATAGAGAAGAGAAATAAATAGATTTAATTTTTTTGCTGTATCTATTTAAAAAAGAGTTTTCAAATTAAGATTTTATTACAATCAACATAAATCAAATAACAGAGAAAATTCTTTATTTTAATATAGATAGCTGCCTATTCATCAAAAAAATAATAATAATAGAGATAATATGAATACATAAATTAAATTGGGTCTTATAATTATTTATTTTAAAAGGAATACATAAAAGTAGTACAATGTTCTTAACCTCTCATATAGTAAATGTTGAATTAGTAATTTTTGTGTAGAACATTATAAATTTATCCAAATTATTCAAGTTTTAAAATCCCTTCGTAAAATATGAAATTTACATTCATATATTTTTAAGAAAATGTTCAATTTACTGAATTATACTCTACTTTTTTGTGATTGGCATATCACTTTTTCCAATTTGTAAGATTCTACAGAACGTTCCACTTTTCATCTACTAAAAGTGTAATTTGAAATAAATCATAGCAATTAGATTAAAAATTTGTTAACAATTTATATGTGAGAGCGGATCTTTCCTTGAGTCTATCATCCAAACTTTCACTGTTATCAATGTTAAGTTGATGATATTGAATTGTTAAATGCCCCATCTTGCTTGTTAGAAAACCAATATTTATATTGTTTTCTACCCTTTCATATAAATTTTGTAACTTTTTCTATAATAATTCTAAAATTCTTGTTCTTCACCTAGTTTTATATGCTTATGAGTGATATGTGATATAGTTATTGAGGCACCACTCTTGTCACTAAGTTAAAATTATTTTTTTCATTTTTTTTTTTGGTTAGAATCCCTCTTGAATTCATCACTTGCATTCATTTAATAAAAATATTGATTGGGCTACTAAAACTCTACCTTCAAACTATCCAAAAAATTAGTTTTTGACATTAGGGTGTACGGTTGAGATATTTTACTAAGATTTATTAAACCTAGATCCCCTCATAAAGGTTCTCACTCGAGAAACTATTAAATATATTTTCTTAGAAAAAATGTCAAGATAAATATCGATAGATTTGTTCTTGATCTTTATATCTAAGTTAGATTTCTAGCCTCCTCATCTACCATTATATACTTCACTACCTCTACTACCTAATGTATAATCTATTTTTCGTTTGTTTTCTTATTAGCTACAACATGATCCTCCCAAACATTTTCTTTCTTTTCTTTTTATTTCATATAACCCTAAGAACCTTGAACCATTTAGTGTGGACTATTTCTTGTCATGCTATAGTTTACACCAAACTCATTAAAGACCACACACATTATGTTTAATAAACATGCATGCAAATATGAATACCAACCACCACACACATTATGTTTAATAAACATGCATGCAGATATGAATACCAACCTCCAATGATATTTTCAGACCATTAAAGACCACATATGTAATTCAATAGAAACAAGTCTTTGTAATGGAAAGCTTCTTTACCTACTGAATTGTACGGGCAAAACTTGCGAAAACCATTGTGCAACGTCCAGACTCCATTTTCCCATTATTAGTTTCCTTAATCGATCTGTTGCTCCTCTTTCCTTTTTATTATTAAGCACGGAAATTCTGACTGTTGTTAATCCCTTAATAAATATGATAGGGATAAGAAACTAAAATAATATAAAAATATGATAGGGGACTGATGTTTGACCGTGCGGCTTCAGGATGCAGATGCAAATTCAATGGGTGAATAAAAATTAGTATAGAAGTTGTTGAATATTTAACACTGATGACCAATGGCCATGACGTCGTCATTCGCTTGTTACGTATAAATACAGACAAGCTTCTCACGTCTTTCCACCCATGCACACAACATCTGCACTTTGAGAGAAGGGATAGCTGGTGATAATATTAATTAGGGGTTTTTAATCTCTATTCTTTCTCTGAATTAAGGAGGAATCTTCTGATAATGTGTGACATAAAGGTAACGATCACAAGCCTAAACTCTGGCTTGAGATTGGGTGTGAATCCCTCCAAAGATAATGATAGCGTTGTTTTATGTCAAACATGTGACAACGACGACTGCCAGGTTAGTGTTTGTCTCGATTCACCATTTACTGATCTGTTTCAATCTTAACATTAATTATTAGACACTTGTGCTTGCTTGACAGAAATGGACGATGACTAAAAAAGATGGCGAGAATAACGAAGATTTACGGAGTTTCAAAAATGTCGAGAATAACGAATTTCTGTGTCCCGGCTCTCGCCATGAATACCCCCATGGGGTGAGACTTCAGTCCAGAGTTCTCTATGGCGTATATATATATATATATATATATTCAACTATATGACATTTTCATGTTTCTGCTGCAGGTGCGAACAAGTGCAAGCGATGAGTATCGCTGGATGGTCGAGAAGGTTTCCGATCATTCGAAGATCTTGGCCTATCCTAAGGGTCATCCTGTCAAACTTATAACAGCGGTGAACGAGAAGGAGGTCAAAATTCATTCTCTGAATCCTGATGACCTAGATCCCTCATTATTTGATATCACAGAGACCCCCCCTAAAAAGGATTGCTAGGTAGTACTGTTAGTCTAAATAAAGCAAAGGGTTTTTTTCAATTGCGCTTGTTTGCTACCCAGCAGCCAAATGCAATTTTTTTCCCTTGCTATTTAATTTTCTATTGCACGTTCTTTTAAGTTATTTGTATTTAATTTTCTATGTACCTTTTTCTTGCAATCATTTAATTATGAAAAATATGAGTTTTTTATAAATAATCTGATGTTAGCTTTCATAATTTTATATCACATTTTCTAACAAAAAAAACAGGAATATATGGTCATTTCATTTACTTGTCTATTTTTATTAAATCATTCTATCAATTAAAACAATTTTCTCTAATACATTAGTGTCTACTTCATAGACAGTTATCACATTATAAAAATTTTGAGAGCTATTAGGAGTGATGGAATATCTTACTTCAATACATAAATATATAAAACTCGTAACTTTATTGCAATGAATGATATCAAAATTTATATTTAATAAAAAGATAGTAAAATTTCTACTTAATATGAATCGAAAAAATATTAAACAATCACCAAGATAGACTTTAATTATTTCTCAAAATTGAGATATTTGTGAGAAAAATATTCCTGCACATTGCATTATTTTACAATATCAATTGACACTGAAATAGTCACATCAATACTATTTCCATTTTTCTTCCTAATGGAGAAATCACATTAGATATCATTCAAAGGATTAATCTCCTCCTTCCTTTTCATAACTATGGTTGAGGTGCTTAGAAGAACAATCTAATCTGTCAACGACATTGGATCTTGGAAAGGGTTAAGGGTAATTGACAATGTTAATCACGTTACGCATCTCCCTATTCTTGGCATAGAGAGATAAAGAGGGAGCGAGAGATAGATAGAGAGGTGGAGAGGAGGAAAGAAAGAAATGATATATATATGTATAGAGAGAGAGAGGGGGGTGCTGATGTGCTTTCCATATACATACAAACGCAAATAAATCCACAACAAACCTTATCTCTCTTGAAAGATATTTCAACTTTGAGATTTTTTTTTTATTCCATATCTTCAATAGCCAAATCTTCACTCAAAGTTACTTATAAACCAATTTAATAGTGGACTTGTGTAATTTGTGCATTATTTTACACATAAAGGAGTGTAGGATAAGATGAAATTATAGTACATAATTTAAAAATTTACCCGAATTTCATCTTTATTTACAAATATCACAAGTTATTTTGAAATATTTTAACAAAATGACAAATAAATTTGACCAATTCTTATAAAAATATCTAAAATGATAAAAAAAGTATTAAAAGGATAAAGGGAGAGAAAAAGAATGAGTTAGAAATCCTACGTTTTGGTGATTTCACATGAATACTCTTACAAATCCTCTTCTTCCGATGAGGAAGAAGGAGATAACACTAAAATGGAAGAAAGGGCTCCCAAAGGTAAACAAATAGAGATCCAAATAAAGGAAGGCGAGGGTGATCATGAGTCGTCCAATGGAAAATCTGCTATGCCCGAATGGTTGGAGAGGCAACTTGAAAAGAAGACTCCTACCCCAAAGGATCCAAGAGCAAGGCTGGAGGCTATCTTAGCCCAAACGCAGATCACCACCAAGAAAGAGACGAAGCACAAAATCATATCTATGGGAACGATGGATGCTTCTGGGTCCCGAACTGCGCATGTAGCCACGCCGATGGTGGGCAAGGAAGGAGTAATCCATAATATCTCCACCATTGATTTAGGAACTACTACTAGAGAGAAAAATGTAGGACACCTCAAGGAGTCTGTGGCTATGGTGGTGCATCTAATACAAAAAGATAAAGTCTCAAAGGACGAGCTTAAAGCACAGGTACCTGATTTGACAGCTTACATCCAACAATGGTCTTCAGCTGAAGAAATGCCTACCACACCCACGGCTCCCCCTCAATTATTGTCCAAGGAACAAATCGATAAGCTGAAAAAAATAAAGAGTTCAGAAAAAATTACAGAAAGCTGGTTCCGACAGGTTTTATACGTCAGAAATATGGGTATCAGTCGGGCTGTTAGAATAGCCAACAAGTTCCAAGACTTGCAACAGTCTCTGGAAAGCATCAAGAAAAAATGCATTGACTTCCATGTGAAGTATGCATCCACCTACCCAAAGACCAAGGCTATCCTCCGACTGTCAAGTGCCACATGCGAAAGGGAGCTTGCACTCAAGAGGGACGATTATTTGCTCATGGATGTTTGGAGTAAAGACTTTGAGAACCAAAAAGAACGATTGACGTAGGTGATTGAAAAAGTAGATCCAAACATTGAGTGGATCAAAGAGATTAGGGTGGATTGTGTCTGATACCTGAAGTTAATGATAGGTTATTAGATGCCCGTCCTATAAATGGACCCAAATAAATTTAGGCCCCATTTCCAAGAAAGGATAGAGGATGGGATGTCGAACGAAATAACCACAGATTTCATGAGTTTTGTCATCTGAGCCTTCACACAGTCATAGTTGTTCCGAGACCATGCTACCAAGTATGATGAAGACTGGAAAAGGCTTGAGGACAACTCCAAGGAGTGGAATTATCAAGTATTGCGGTCCGAGGTCATAGAGGTCGACAAACTCCAACTCGTAATTTTGAAGTTCATGGAGTATACAGCTTTGAAGAGAGGGGAAGGCAACCCTATTATTAGTGAAGAGCTTTTAAAGGAATAGCTACAACAAAAGGGCAATCAGCAAAGGACAAGATGCTACAGTGTTGTCACTAGAGGACAAAATAAGGGTGAAGACAAAGTTGTATTTTAAATTATAATATATTGGGCAGTAGGTAGAACCCTAATTTGTAGTGAATATTGGCCACACAATAAGTTTAATCTTGGCTATTTGTTCTAGTTATTGGGCACTATAAATGGGGGTCTCCTCTCATTTTCAAGAGAGAGTTGAGTTGTTGTAAAGACATGCTACAGAAATTTCTAATGAAAATACATTGACTTGGTGCATTTTCTAATCTTCTTCACATGGTTCATGATTCAATCTCCATTGTTAGATGTTTTATTTAGATTTACATTGTTGTTCTAGTTAGCTTTAAAGTGCTTAATTAGATACTGGTAATGTTGTTTTGTTATCATAGAAATTTCTACTGTATTGATGCTTTCTAGTCCATACTTTTTGCTATTTGCTACTAGTAAATGGTCTTGTAAGGCTAGTATGGGCTAAAACTTGAAGCTACTTTTAAACTTTTATCTCTATTCATGCATGTATGTGGTGAATGAATTATAAAATATCTGCAGACCTTTGATGATAGAACACATTTCATGATACTGTAGGTTTCTTGGTTAAGTGGAATCTTGTTTGAAGGAAGTTGTCCATAGCAGATCCTCCATGATCATTGTTCATCGTTAGTTGCAGATCCAGGAACCTTCTCTCTTCCCTACTCTTTTTCCTCTTTTTTTAGAAACAACCTATTATAAGGTTCATTGCACATTATAAAGCCAAAACTTAAGGAAAACATTGAAGTTTTACATTTTT
>VDFB02270452.1:0-17411 GCA_007258455.2 Sequoia sempervirens
CTCCAATATCTAAAAAACGAAAGAGGCAAAAACCATAAATGGTTATACCAAAGCAATAGATCAATAATCATGTCTATTAGTTTACTTTGAATGGTGAATGATCAAATAAATTAAGTAATGCATGAGGATGGAAGTTTTGAAGTTTCTTATGCAAGTGCTTAATATTGGTTTTTCAAGGCCAAATCTAGTATTAGTTGATACTTTATCTAAATGAGAAACGTTGAGTCTTTTCTTTTGGATCTTCTAAAAGGATTTTTGGAAGACAATAAAGAAGTAAATATTATTCAAGAATACCTTCTATTTAACGGCATGTTGGACATTGGCAATAGTTTGGAATGTATTGTTGCTCCTTATAGCTATAGACTAGGAGAGAGAAGAGAAATAAATAGATTTAATTTTTTTGATTTTATTACAATCAACATAATTCAAATAACATAGAAAATTCTTTATTTTAATATAGATAGCTGCCTATTCATCAAAAAAATAATAATAACAGAGATAATATGAATACATAAATTAAATTGGGTCTTATAATTATTTATTTTAAAAGGAATACATAAAAGTAGTACAAAGTTCTTAACCTCTCATATAATAAATGTTGAATTAGTAACTTTTGTGTAGAACATTATAAATTTATCCAAATTATTCAAGTTTTAAAATCCCTTCGTAAAATATGAAATTTACATTCATATATTTTTAAGAAAATGTTCAATTTACTGAATTATACTCTACTTTTTTGTGATTGGCATATCACTTTTTCCAATTTGTAAGATTCTACAGAACGTTCCACTTTTCATCTACTAAAAGTGTAATTTGAAATAAATCATAGCAATTAGATTAAAAATTTGTTAACAATTTATATGTGAGAGCGGATCTTTCCTTGAGTCTATCATCCAAACTTTCACTGTTATCAATGTTAAGTTGATGATATTGAATTGTTAAATGCCCCATCTTGCTTGTTAGAAAACCAATATTTATATTGTTTTCTACCCTTTCATATAAATTTTGTAACTTTTTCTATAATAATTCTAAAATTCTTGTTCTTCACCTAGTTTTATATGCTTATGAGTGATATGTGATATAGTTATTGAGGCACCACTCTTGTCACTAAGTTAAAATTATTTTTTTCATTTTTTTTTTTGGTTAGAATCCCTCTTGAATTCATCACTTGCATTCATTTAATAAAAATATTGATTGGGCTACTAAAACTCTACCTACAAACTATCCAAAAAAATAGAATTTGACATTAGGGTGTACGGTTGAGATATTTTACTAAGATTTATTAAACCTAGATCCCCTCATAAAGGTTCTCACTCGAGAAACTATTAAATATATTTTCTTAGAAAAAATGTCAAGAGAAATATCGATAGATTTGTTCTTGATCTTTATATCTAAGTTAGATTTCTAGCCTCCTCATCTACCATTATATACTTCACTACCTCTACTACCTAATGTATAATCTATTTTCCATTTGTTTTCTTATTAGCTACAACATGATCCTCAAAAACATTTTCTTTCTTTTCTTTTTTTTCATATAACCCTAAGAACCTTGAACCATTTAGTGTGGACTATTTCTTCTCATGCTATAGTTTACACCAAACTCATTAAAGACCACGCACATTATGTTTAATAAACATGCATGCAAATATGAATACCAACCACCACACACATTATGTTTAATAAACATGCATGCAAATATGAATACCAACCACCACACACATTATGTTTAATAAACATGCATGCAAATATGAATACCAACTTCCAATGATATTTTCAGACCATTAAAAACCACATATGTAATTCAATAGAAACAAGTCTTTGTAATGGAAAGCTTCTTTACCTACTGAATTGTACGGGCAAAAACTTGCGAAAACCATTGTGCAACGTCCAGACTCCATTTTCCCTTTATTAGTTTCCTTAATCGATCTGTTGCTCCTTTTTCCTTTTTATTATTAAGCACGAAACTTCTGACTGTTGTTAATCCCTTAATAAATACGATAGGGATAAGAAACTAAAATAATATAAAAATATGATAGGGGACTGATGTTTGACCGTGCAGCTTCAGGATGCAGATGTAAATTCAATGGGTGAATAAAAATTAGTATAGAAGTTGTTGAATATTTAACACTGATGACCAATGTCCATGACGTCGTCATTCGATTGTTACGTATAAATACAGAGAGGCTTCTCACGTCTTTCCACACATGCACACAACATCTGCACTTTGAGAGAAGGGATAGCTGGTGATAATATTAATTAGGGGGTTTTAATCTCTCTTCTTTCTCTGAATTAAGGAGGAATCTTCTGATAATGTGTGACATAAAGGTAACGATCACAAGCCTAAACTCTGGCTTGAGATTGGGTGTGAATCCCTCCAAATATAATGATAGCATTGTTTTATGTCAAACATGTGACAATGATGACTGCCAGGTTAGTGTTTGTCTCAATTGACCATTTACTGATCTGTTTCAATCTTAACAATAATTATTAGACACTTGTGCTTGCTTGACAGAAATGGATGATGACTAAAAAAGATGGCAAGAATAACGAAGATTTATGGAGTTTCAAAAATGTCGAGAATAACAAATTTCTGTGTCCCGACTCTCGCCATGAATACCCCCATGGGGTGATACTTCAGTCCAGAGTTCTCTATGGCGTGTATATATATATTCAACTATATGACATTTTCATGTTTCTACTGTAGGTGCGAACAAGTGCAAGCGATGAGCATCGCTGGATGGTCGAGAAGGTTTCCGGTCATTCGAATATCTTGGCCTATCCTAAGGGTCATCCTATCAAACTTATAACAGCGGTGAACGAGAAGGAGGTCAAAATTCATTCTCTGAATCCTGATGACCTGGATCCCTCATTATTTGATATCATAGAGACCCCCCCTAAAAAGGATTGCTAGGTAGTACTGTTAGCCTAAACAAAGCAAAGGGTTTTTTTCAATTGCGCTTGTTTGCTACCCAGCAACCAAATGCAATTTTTTTCCCTTGCTATTTAATTTTCTATTGCACGTTCTTTTAAGTTATTTGTATTTAATTTTCTATGTACCTTTTTCTTGAAATCATTTAATTATGAAAAATATGAGTTTTTTATAAATAATCTGATGTTAGCTTTCATAATTTTATATCACATTTTCTAACAAAAAAAACAGGAATATATCGTCATTTCATTTTCTTGTCTATTTTTATTAAATCATTCTATCAATTAAAACAATTTTCTCTAATACATTAGTGTCTACTTCATAGACAGTTATCACATTATACAAATTTTGAGAGCTATTAGGAGTGATGGAATATCTTACTTCAATACATAAATATATAAAACTCGTAACTTTATTGCAATGAATGATATCAAAATTTATATTTAATAAAAAGATAGTAAAATTTCTACTTAATATGAATCGAAAAAATATTAAACAATCACCAAGATAGACTTTAATTATTTCTCAAAATTGAGATATTTGTGAGAAAAATATTCCTGCACATTGCATTATTTTACAATATCAATTGACACTGAAATAGTCACATCAATACTATTTCCATTTTTCTTCCTAATGGAGAAATCACATTAGATATCATTCAAAGGATTAATCTCCTCCTTCCTTTTCATAACTATGGTTGAGGTGCTTAGAAGAACAATCTAATCTGTCAACGACATTGGATCTTGGAAAGGGTTAAGGGTAATTGACAATGTTAATCACGTTACGCATCTCCCTATTCTTGGCATAGAGAGATAAAGAGGGAGCGAGAGATAGATAGAGAGGTGGAGAGGAGGAAAGAAAGAAATGATATATATATGTATAGAGAGAGAGAGGGGGGTGCTGATGTGCTTTCCATATACATACAAACGCAAATAAATCCACAACAAACCTTATCTCTCTTGAAAGATATTTCAACTTTGAGATTTTTTTTTTATTCCATATCTTCAATAGCCAAATCTTCACTCAAAGTTACTTATAAACCAATTTAATAGTGGACTTGTGTAATTTGTGCATTATTTTACACATAAAGGAGTGTAGGATAAGATGAAATTATAGTACATAATTTAAAAATTTACCCGAATTTCATCTTTATTTACAAATATCACAAGTTATTTTGAAATATTTTAACAAAATGACAAATAAATTTGACCAATTCTTATAAAAATATCTAAAATGATAAAAAAAAGTATTAAAAGGATAAAGGGAGAGAAAAAGAATGAGTTAGAAATCCTACGCTTTGGTGATTTAACATGAATACTCTTACAAATCCTCTTCTTCCGATGAGGAAGAAGGAGATAACACTAAAATGGAAGAAAGGGCTCCCAAAGGTAAACAAATAGAGATCCAAATAAAGGAAGGCGAGGGTGATCATGAGTCGTCCAATGGAAAATCTGATATGCCCGAATGGTTGGAGAGGCAGCTTGAAAAGAAGACTCCTACCCCAAAGGATCCAAGAGCAAGGCTGGAGGCTATCTTAGCCCAAACGCAGATCACCACCAAGAAAGAGACGAAGCACAAAATCATATCTATGGTAACGATGGATGCTTCTGGGTCCCGAACTGCGCATGTAGCCACGCCGATGGTGGGCAAGGAAGGAGTAATCCATAATATCTCCACCATTGATTTAGGAACTAGTACTAGAGAGAAAAAGGTAGGACACCTCAAGGAGTCTGTGGCTATGGTGGTGCATCTAATACAAAAAGATAAAGTCTCAAAGGACGAGCTTAAAGCACAGGTACCTGATTTGACAGCTTACATCCAACAATGGTCTTCAGCTGAAGAAATGCCTACCACACCCACACCTCCCCCTCAATTGTTGTCCAAGGAACAAATCGATAAGCTGAAAAAAAGAAAGAGTTGGGAAAAATTAGGAAAATTTGGACCGACGGGTTTTGCTCTACGATGAAAATATGGGTGTCAGGTTGGGTACATTAGAGCTGTAACAAACAGTCTCTGGAAAGCATCAAGAAAAAATGCATTGACTTCCCTGTGATGTATGAATCCACCTACCCAAAGACCAAGGCTATCCTCCGACTGTCAAGTGCCACATGGGAAAGGGAGCTTGCACTCAAGAGGGACGATTATTTGCTCATGGATGTTTGGAGTAAAGACTTTGAGAACCAAAAAGAAAGATTGACGTAGGTGATTAAAAAAGTAGATCCAAACATTGAGTGGATCAAAGAGATTAGGGTGGATTGTGTCTGATACCTGAAGTTAATGATAGGTTATTAGATGCCCGTCCTATAAATGGAGCCAAATAAATTTAGGCCCCATTTCCAAGAAAGGATAGAGGATGGGATGTCGAACGAAATAACCACAAATTTCATGAGTTTTGTCATCCGAGCCTTCACACAGTCATAGTTGTTCCGAGACCATGCTACCAAGTATGATGCAGACTAGAAAAGGCTTGAGGACAACTCCAAGGAGTGGAATTATCAAGTATTGCGGTCCGAGGTCATAGAGGTCGACAAACTCCAACTCGTAATTTTGAAGTTCATGGAGTATGCAGCTTTGGAGAGAGGGGAAGGCAACCCTATTATTAGTGAAGAGCTTTTAAAGGAATAGCTACAACAAAAGGGCAATCAGCAAAGGACATGATGCTACAGTGTTGTCACTAGAGGACAAAATAAGGGTGAAGAAAAAGTTGTATTTTAAATTATAATATATTGGGGGGTAGGTAGAACCCTAATTTGTAGTGAATCTTGGCCACACAATAAGTTTAATCTTGGCTATTTCTTCTAGTTATTGGGCACTATAAATGGGGGTCTCCTCTCATTTTCAAGAGAGAGTTGAGTTGTTGTAAAGACATGCTACATAAATTTCTAATGAAAATACATTGACTTGGTGCATTTTCTAATCTTCTTCACATGGTTCATGATTCAATCTCCATTGTTAGATGTTTTATTTAGATTTACATTGTTGTTCTAGTTAGCTTTAAACTGCTTAATTAGATACTGGTAATGTTGTTTTGTTATCATAGAAATTTCTACTGTATTGATGCTTTCTAGTCCATAATTTTTGCTATTTGCTACTAGTAAATGGTCTTGTAAAGCTAGTATGGGCTAAAACTTGAAGCTACTTTTAAACTTTTATCTCTATTCATGCATGTATGTGGTGAATGAATTATAAAATATCTGCAGACCTTTGATGATAGAACACATTTCATGATACTGTAGGTTTCTTGGTTAAGTGGAATCTTGTTTGAAGGAAGTTGTCCATAGCAGATCCTCCATGATCATTGTTCATCGTTAGTTGCAGATCCAGGAACCTTCTCTCTTCCCTACTCTTTTTCCTCTTTTTTTAGAAACAACCTATTATAAGGTTCATTGCACATTATAAAGCCAAAACTTAAGGAAAACATTGAAGTTTTACATTTTTGTTTGAACCTATAGCAAAGTGCACCTTAACTTTCATCTCAGAAGCTTAAGATTTTAAGATCCACCTCACATCCAGCTACGTAAGTCTGCCCTGTGATACCAACAAAATCACAGTAAACATCAACTAAGGAATTCCATGCAAGTCAAGACCTGACACCTGAGAGGCCTTGGGGTGATTTTTAGCAAATTGTTGTTGGAAGTCTCCTTTAAAGAGAGGTACTGCACCTACACATTGCCTGTGCTGAAAAAGTGTGCAAAAACACCCATCAACAATATATAACACGCTTATAAGATGATAACCACTATCTTTTATCACACGATTACAAGGATACATTTATACTTTACATCTGCTTCGAGTACAATACATAGATCAAATATACGAGTTTACATCATAAACTTCCCAACACATGTGGGGGTAATACATCAATACAAGAGTATAACTAAAATACATAATAAGCATCTAGCTACAAGAAAATCTATGGCTCATGCTCCATTTGGAAGGAACTGCACCCTACACACGCTGATGGGGAACCCAACAGGGTGCGTAGCATGTTCCACCCAACCACGTGGGGTTTAGAAAAACCCACCCCCCTTGCCAGGAGATGACAAGGAAGAATCCTCGACCAAGGATGCCCAAATAGAAAACAACAAGACTCAACTCCAGAGAAGAGTGACATGGGAATACATAGTCAAACACTAAATCAATAAATTCAAAAATCATAACATCAATAGATCACAAAACATAACATCAATAGACCACTTCCAAAGACTTGCAAAATCAACAAATCATAAAAAGGTGTACTAACACAAAGAAGCACTACATCTCAAATGAAGCACACGTGAGGCATAAACCATCCCGCCACCATCCACATACATAATTACTCGCTAAAACAGGAACAAGTCAAGCATAGGAACCAAAATTGCAATTACAATCAAACTTTTCCAAATCCAAAATCAAATGATAAATACATTATTCAGCGAACTGCCTCATGCCTTTGGAAGTCTAAAGCCAAATTAACTCCTAACGGGGGTACTGTGACATTGAGTGTTTCCACATTGATTAAAAGGAAAAAGAATTAACACAAGGTAGATAAAAACAAATCCAACTTTAACAAGAAATCCATCAAACCCTAGTTCACAATTTGACTGAAAATGCCATTACGATATTCCAAATCCAATTAAAAAATACACTTATCTAGAGAATGTAAAATTTTCCCTAAATGCTAAAATTGCTTCTTTCCATTTAAATCTATTAATGTAACTCAGTTATTTCATTCATACTAAAATATGTGTATGTATGTACATTCCTTTCTTTCAAATAATATTTCTGAAATAAACTTGATTTAAAATAACTAGTTTATAGCCTATCAACATATGGTGAGATCACAAAATTATCATCATCATCATCATCATCATCATATATATATATATATATATATATATATTCATTAAATGTTAAACATCATTATTTAAAATCCATTTAAATTTTGACATAAAACATAATCAAATATATATATGTATACATATACACACACACACATATATAATGAAATATAATAAAGTGTAAGAAACATGTGACGAGGGTGCAAACCGAGACACTAAAAATTGACACACCAAATAGAGAATGTTATTTTATTATTCGAAAAATAATCTTCTTACATGCAGAGGATCTAATATCCCCATGCTTTGAAAATATGCAAACTACATAATTACAGAAAAACCCCTTTTCGAAGTATGCAAACTTGTCCACAAAAGCTACCGAAAACATAAAAAAACCTGCCCATAAATGGAGCTCTCTTTTAGCTTGTAACCAAAACAACATGCAAATTTGAGTTTTTGGCAGTATGGCACTGAAAATTAGAAATTCAAATTCAAATTTCAAAAGTACATTTGAAAATTAGTATCTTCTAGAAAGTGCGCCAACTTCTGGGAGCCATAACTTTTGATCTGAGACTCCATTTTTTGAACACATTCACACGACTTCAATAATTAAATAAGCATGTTCAAGCCATGTTGCAACATAAAATCAAGGAAATATATATAAAACACTATGAAACAAGACTTAAAATGCCATGAAAATGACAAGGGGCCATTTTTCTACCGCACAAATCTACATGATTATCATTAAGGGATTTCAAGTGGGACCTAGTAGAGTTGTGGAGTTGAAGGAGAAGCTACCACATCAACCACCATAGAAGATTGAGAAAACCTTAGACATAAGAAATTAAAGGTGAAATTGAAACAAGTAGTACCAACAATACTTGGTGAACTGGAAATGAAGACTAGTGGAGGATTCACCATGCATCTCTCAGGTTAAGGTGGACCACTTTGGTTTCCTCTAGCCTTAATGAAGTGAGGGACTCACTTTTATTCCAACCCTGGGTGTCTGATACAGGAGCATCCCTAGTTGTAAAGAAATCTTGTATCAATCAAAGACATTTCTTTTCGTACAATTTAGTTTGTCGTTATCTCAATAGTATCTTCCACATTTCACGGCATTATCATTTCTTAGCTCACATAAATGATATAGATTCTAAATGATCCCATCTTCAACATACCAAAATTTCATGGGATTTGCATTCGTTTGTAGAAAGTTATTAGTCTAAAAATTTCATTATCAATTCTCTATCAAAGTAATGAGGGCCTATTTGGTCCAAACTGATTGTGCGAACAATTTTTGAAATGTTTGGAGCTTAATGAAAGACCATTGAAGGCACTTTATGTTAGGGGGACTATCTTGGAGATCCGCAATACATTTCCATTGCATGATCATTTATTTTATCATGTTCTTAGGTCGACCTA
Organism: Sequoia sempervirens; assembly: GCA_007258455.2. Classification (NCBI taxonomy): domain Eukaryota; kingdom Viridiplantae; phylum Streptophyta; class Pinopsida; order Cupressales; family Cupressaceae; genus Sequoia; species Sequoia sempervirens. Next base: position 9,169 of record VDFB02270452.1, read on the forward strand.
CACGTTTTATCCTGAATTGGGATTGTAAGCCCTTGAGGCTGGCATGGACCATAATTGCAGTTAGAGATTCATATTAAAATCATTTGTAATATATTATAAAGTAATTAAGTAGTTAGTAGATAGAAAAGGAAAATAGTTCAAGCTGTCTAGGTTATTGCATCATAACAAGGTCATAAGCCAACTGTAATATCTTGTAATGTCCTATGGCATATGCCAGTGGGCCCTAGTCACTATGCACTTGTAGCATATGGCACATGTAAGATTGCAAGTTACTAAATTAATGATAATTCCTATTTCTTGAGCATCTCTTTTGTTATTTCCATTGTGTTAAGCTCAAGGTTGCATGGTTGGACAATCCTATCTAGACCCCCCATCTATGATTGCATCACTACCAATCTAAACTCTAAGAGAATTATAGTAGTGCCTATGTACCTATAAATAATTATATAAAACCACTAGCTCATACCTCCAATATCTAAAAAACGAAAGAGGCAAAAACCATAAATGGTTATACCAAAGCAATAGATCAATAATCATGTCTATTAGTTTACTTTGAATGGTGAATGATCAAATAAATTAAGTAATGCATGAGGATGGAAGTTTTGAAGTTTCTTATGCAAGTGCTTAATATTGGTTTTTCAAGGCCAAATCTAGTATTAGTTGATACTTTATCTAAATGAGAAACGTTGAGTCTTTTCTTTTGGATCTTCTAAAAGGATTTTTGGAAGACAATAAAGAAGTAAATATTATTCAAGAATACCTTCTATTTAACGGCATGTTGGACATTGGCAATAGTTTGGAATGTATTGTTGCTCCTTATAGCTATAGACTAGGAGAGAGAAGAGAAATAAATAGATTTAATTTTTTTGCTGTATCTATTTAAAAAAGAGTTTTCAAATTAAGATTTTATTACAATCAACATAAATCAAATAACAGAGAAAATTCTTTATTTTAATATAGATAGCTGCCTATTCATCAAAAAAATAATAATAATAGAGATAATATGAATACATAAATTAAATTGGGTCTTATAATTATTTATTTTAAAAGGAATACATAAAAGTAGTACAAAGTTCTTAACCTCTCATATAATAAATGTTGAATTAGTAATTTTTGTGTAGAACATTATAAATTTATCCAAATTATTCAAGTTTTAAAATCCCTTCGTAAAATATGAAATTTACATTCATATATTTTTAAGAAAATGTTCAATTTACTGAATTATACTCTACTTTTTTGTGATTGGCATATCACTTTTTCCAATTTGTAAGATTCTACAGAACGTTCCACTTTTCATCTACTAAAAGTGTAATTTGAAATAAATCATAGCAATTAGATTAAAAATTTGTTAACAATTTATATGTGAGAGCGGATCTTTCCTTGAGTCTATCATCCAAACTTTCACTGTTATCAATGTTAAGTTGATGATATTGAATTGTTAAATGCCCCATCTTGCTTGTTAGAAAACCAATATTTATATTGTTTTCTACCCTTTCATATAAATTTTGTAACTTTTTCTATAATAATTCTAAAATTCTTGTTCTTCACCTAGTTCTATATGCTTATGAGTGATATATGATATAGTTATTGAGGCACCACTCTTGTCACTAAGTTAAAATTATTTTTTTCATTTTTTTTTTGGTTAGAATCCCTCTTTAATTCATCACTTGCATTCATTTAATAAAAATATTGATTGGGCTACTAAAACTCTACCTACAAACTATCCAAAAAAATAGTTTTTGACATTAGGGTGTACGGTTGAGATATTTTACTAAGATTTATTAAACCTAGATCCCCTCATAAAGGTTCTCACTCGAGAAACTATTAAATATATTTTCTTAGAAAAAATGTCAAGATAAATATCGATAGATTTGTTCTTGATCTTTATATCTAAGTTAGATTTCTAGCCTCCTCATCTACCATTATATACTTCACTACCTCTACTACCTAATGTATAATCTATTTTCCGTTTGTTTTCTTATTAGCTACAACATGATCCTCCCAAACATTTTCTTTCTTTTCTTTTTTTTTCATTTAACCCTAAGAACCTTGAACCATTTAGTGTGGACTATTTCTTCTCATGCTATAGTTTACACCAAACTCATTAAAGACCACACACATTATGTTTAATAAACATGCATGCAAATATGAATACCAACCACCACACACATTATGTTTAATAAACATGCATGCAAATATGAAAACTAACCTCCAATGATATTTTCAGACCATTAAAGACAACATATCTAATTCAATAGAAACAAGTCTTTGTAATGGAAAGCTTCTTTACCTACTGAATTGTACGGGCAAAAACTTGCGAAAACCATTGTGCAACGTCCAGACTCCATTTTCCCATTATTAGTTTCCTTAATCGATCTGTTGCTCCTCTTTCCTTTTTATTATTAAGCACGCAACTTCTGACTGTTGTTAATCCCTTAATAAATACGATAGGGATAAGAAACTAAAATAATATAAAAATATGATAGGGGACTGATGTTTGACCGTGCGGCTTCAGGATGCAGATGCAAATTCAATGGGTGAATAAGAATTAGTATAGAAGTTGTTGAATATTTAACACTGATGACCAATGGCCATGACGTCGTCATTCGCTTGTTACGTATAAATACAGACAGGCTTCTCACGTCTTTCCACCCATGCACACAACATCTGCACTTTGAGAGAAGGGATAGCTGGTGATAATATTAATTAGGGGTTTTTAATCTCTCTTCTTTCTCTGAATTAAGGAGGAATCTTCTGATAATGTGTGACATAAAGGTAACGATCACAAGCCTAAACTCTGGCTTCAGATTGGGTGTGAATCCCTCCAAAGATAATGATAGCGTTGTTTTATGTCAAACATGTGACAACGACGACTGCCAGGTTAGTGTTTGTCTCGATTCACCATTTACTGATCTGTTTCAATCTAAACATTAATTATTAGACACTTGTGCTTGCTTGACAGAAATGGACGATGACTAAAAAAGATGGCGAGAATAACGAAGATTTACGGAGTTTCAAAAATGTCGAGAATAACGAATTTCTGTGTCCCGACTCTCGCCATGAATACCCCCATGGGGTGAGACTTCAGTCCAGAGTTCTCTATGGCGTATATATATATATATATATATATATATATATATATATTCAACTATATGACATTTTCATGTTTCTGCTGCAGGTGCGAACAAGTGCAAGCGATGAGTATCGCTGGATGGTCGAGAAGGTTTCCGGTCATTAGAAGATCTTGGCCTATCCTAAGGGTCATCCTGTCAAACTTATAACAGCGGTGAACGAGAAGGAGGTCAAAATTCATTCTCTGAATCCTGATGACCTGGATCCCTCATTATTTGATATCACAGAGACCCCCCTAAAAAGGATTGCTAGGTAGTACTGTTAGTCTAAATAAAGCAAAGGGTTTTTTTCAATTGCGCTTGTTTGCTACCCAGCAACCAAATGCAATTTTTTTCCCTTGCTATTTAATTTTCTATTGCACGTTCTTTTAAGTTATTTGTATTTAATTTTCTATGTACCTTTTTCTTGAAATCATTTAATTATGAAAAATATGAGTTTTTTATAAATAATCTGATGTTAGCTTTCATAATTTTATATCACATTTTCTAACAAAAAAAATAGGAATATATGGTCATTTCATTTACTTGTCTATTTTTATTAAATCATTCTATAAATTAAAACAATTTTCTCTAATACATTAGTGTCTACTTCATAGATAGTTATCACATTATAAAAATTTTGAGAGCTATTAGGAGTGATGGAATATCTTACTTCAATACAGAAATATATAAAACTCGTAACTTTATTGCAATGAATGATATCAAAATTTATATTTAATAAAAAGATAGTAAAATTTCTACTTAATATGAATCGAAAAAATATTAAACAATCACCAAGATAGACTTTAATTATTTCTCAAAATTGAGATATTTGTGAGAAAAATATTCCTGCACATTGCATTATTTTACAATATCAATTGACACTGAAATAGTCACATCAATACTATTTCCATTTTTCTTCCTAATGGAGAAATCACATTAGATATCATTCAAAGGATTAATCTCCTCCTTCCTTTTCATAACTATAGTTGAGGTGCTTAGAAGAACAATCTAATCTGTCAACGACATTGGATCTTGGAAAGGGTTAAGGGTAATTGACAATGTTAATCACGTTACGCATCTCCCTATTCTTGGCATAGAGAGATAAAGAGGGAGCGAGAGATAGTAAGAGAGGTGGAGAGGAGGAAAGAAAGAAATGATATATATATGTATAGAGAGAGAGAGGGGGGTGCTGATGTGCTTTCCATATACATACAAACGCAAATAAATCCACAACAAACCTTATCTCTCTTGAAAGATATTTCAACTTTGAGATTTTTTTTTTATTCCATATCTTCAATAGCCAAATCTTCACTCAAAGTTACTTATAAACCAATTTAATAGTGGACTTGTGTAATTTGTGCATTATTTTACACATAAAGGAGTGTAGGATAAGATGAAATTATAGTACATAATTTAAAAATTTACCCGAATTTCATCTTTATTTACAAATATCACAAGTTATTTTGAAATATTTTAACAAAATGACAAATAAATTTGACCAATTCTTATAAAAATATCTAAAATGATAAAAAAAAGTATTAAAAGGATAAAGGGAGAGAAAAAGAATGAGTTAGAAATCCTACGCTTTGGTGATTTAACATGAATACTCTTACAAATCCTCTTCTTCCGATGAGGAAGAAGGAGATAACACTAAAATGGAAGAAAGGGCTCCCAAAGGTAAACAAATAGAGATCCAAATAAAGGAAGGCGAGGGTGATCATGAGTCGTCCAATGGAAAATCTGATATGCCCGAATGGTTGGAGAGGCAGCTTGAAAAGAAGACTCCTACCCCAAAGGATCCAAGAGCAAGGCTGGAGGCTATCTTAGCCCAAACGCAGATCACCACCAAGAAAGAGACGAAGCACAAAATCATATCTATGGTAACGATGGATGCTTCTGGGTCCCGAACTGCGCATGTAGCCACACCGATGGTGGGCAAGGAAGGAGTAATCCATAATATCTCCACCATTGATTGAGGAACTACTACTAGAGAGAAAAAGGTAGGACACCTCAAGGAGTCTGTGGCTATGGTGGTGCGTCTAATACAAAAAGATAAAGTCTCAAAGGATGAGCTTAAAGCACAGGTACCTGATTTGACAGCTTACATCCAACAATGGTCTTCAGCTTAAGAAATGCCTACCACACCCACGGGTCCCTCTCAATTGTTGTCCAAGGAACAAATCGATAAGCTGAAAAAAATAAAGAGTTCAGAAAAAATTGCAGAAAGCTGGTTCCGACAGGTTTTATACGTCAGAAATATGGGTATCAGTTGGGCTGTTAGAATAGCCAACAAGTTCCAAGACTTGCAACAGTCTCTGGAAAGCATCAAGAAAAAATGCATTGACTTCCCTGTGACGTATGAATCCACCTACCCAAAGACCAAGGCTATCCTCCGACTGTCAAGTGCCACATGGGAAAGGGAGCTTGCACTCAAGAGGGACGATTATTTGCTCATGGATGTTTGGAGTCAAGACTTTGAGAACCAAAAAGAAAGATTGACGTAGGTGATTGAAAAAGTAGATCCAAACATTGAGTGGATCAAAGAGATTAGGGTGGATTGTGTCTGATACCTGAAGTTAATGATAGGTTATTAGATGCCCGTCCTATAAATGGACCCAAATAAAGTTAGGCCCCATTTCCAAGAAAGGATAGAGGATGGGATGTCGAACGAAATAACCACAGATTTCATGAGTTTTGTCATTCGAGCCTTCACACAGTCATAGTTGTTCCGAGACCATGCTACCAAGTACGATGAAGACTGGAAAAGGCTTGAGGACAACTCCAAGGAGTGGAATTATCAAGTATTGCGGTCCGAGGTCATAGAGGTCGACAAACTCCAACTCATAATTTTGAAGTTCATGGAGTATGCAGCTTTGAAGAGAGGGGAAGGCAACCCTATTATTAGTGAAGAGCTTTTAAAGGAATAGCTACAACAAAAGGGCAATCAGCAAAGGACATGATGCTAGAGTGTTGTCACTAGAGGACAAAATAAGGGTGAAGACAAAGTTGTATTTTAAATTATAATATATTGGGGGGTAGGTAGAACCCTAATTTGTAGTGAATTTTGGCCACACAATAAGTTTAATCTTGGCTATTTGTTCTAGTTATTGGGCACTATAAATGGGGGTCTCCTCTCATTTTCAAGAGAGAGTTGAGTTGTTGTAAAGACATGCTACATAAATTTCTAATGATAATACATTGACTTGGTGCATTTTCTAATCTTCTTCTACATGTGGTTTAAGTTAATCTCCATTGTTAGATATTTGTTTTTATTTAGATTTACATTGTTTATTTCTAGTTAGCTTTAGCCCTTAATTATCTCTTGGTAATGTTGTTTTACATTGCCTATCATGAAATTTCCCTATCTTGTATTGATGCTTTTCAATGCCCATATACTTTTTGCTATATTTGCTGCCTAGCCAATGGTGCTGCATAAAGGCCTAGACCATGGGCTAAAACTTGACTACTTTTCCATGGCATCTATTCTGCAATACGTAGCTATGGTGGTGAATGAATTATAAAATCATCTATACGATTGCAGTGACTAGAACACATTTCTAAAATCTTTGTGGTTTCTTGAGTTAGAGTGGAATCTTGTTTACAGAAGGAAGTTGTCCACTGCTTGGATCCTCCATGATCATTGTTCGTTAGTTGAGATCCAGGAACCTTCTCTCTTCCCTGCTCTTTTTCCTCTTTTTTTAGAAACAACCTATTATAAGGTTCATTGCACATTATAAAGCCAAAACTTAAGGAAAACATTGAAGTTTTACATTTTTGTTTGAACCTGTAGCAAAGTGCACCTTAACTTTCATCTCAGAAGCTTAAGATTTTAAGATCCACCTCACATCCAGCTACGTAAGTCTGCCCTGTGATACCAAAAAAATCACATTAAACATCAACTGAGGAATTCCATGCAAGTCAAGACCTGACACCTGAGAGGCCTTGGGGTGATTTTTAGCAACTTGTTGTTGGAAGTCTCCTTTAAAGAGAGGTACTGCACCTACACATTGCCTATGCTGAAAAAGTGTGTAAAAACACCCATCAACAATATATAACACGCTTATAAGATGATAACCACTATCTTTTATCACACGATTACAAGGAGATGACAAGGAAGAATCCTCGACCAAGGATGCCCAAATAGAAAACAACAAGACTCAACTCCAGAGAAGAGTGACATGGGAATACATAGTCAAACACTAAATCAATAGATTCAAAAATCATAACATCAATAGACCACAAAACATAACATCAATAGACCACTTCCAAAGACTTGCAAAATCAACAAATCATAAAAAGGTGTACTAACACAAAGAAGCACTACATCTCAAATGAAGCACACGTGAGGCATAAACCATCCCGCCACCATCCACATACATAATTACTCGCTAAAACAGGAACAAGTCAAGCATAGGAACCAAAATTGCAATTACAATCAAACTTTTCCAAATCCAAAATCAAATGATAAATACATTATTCAGCGAACTGCCTCATGCCTTTGGAAGTCTAAAGCCAAATTAACTCCTAACGGGGGTACTGTGACATTGAGTGTTTCCACATTGATTAAAAGGAAAAGAATTAACACAAGGTAGATAAAAACAAATCCAACTTTAACAAGAAATCCATCAAACCCTAGTTCACAATTTGACTGAAAATGCCATTACGATATTCCAAATCCAATTAAAAAATACACTTATCTAGAGAATGTAAAATTTTCCCTAAATGCTAAAATTGCTTCTTTCCATTTAAATCTATTAATGTAACTCAGTTATTTCATTCATACTAAAAATGTGTATGTATGTACATTCCTTTCTTTCAAATAATATTTCTGAAATAAACTTGATTTAAAATAACTAGTTTATAGCCTATCAACATATGGTGAGATCACAAAATTATCATCATCATCATCATCATCATCATATATATATATATATATATATATATATTCATTAAATGTTAAACATCATTATTTAAAATCCATTTAAATTTTGACATAAAACATAATCAAATATATATATGTATACATATACACACACACACATATATAATGAAATATAATAAAGTGTAAGAAACATGTGACGAGGGTGCAAACCGAGACACTAAAAATTGACACACCAAATAGAGAATGTT